>CAUYRT010032894.1:0-92838 GCA_963574885.1 Lepilemur ruficaudatus
CCCACCAACAATTTAAGAGTGTTCCTGTCTCTCCACATCCTCGCCAGCATTTGTTGTTTTGGAATTTTTTGATAGAGGCCAATCTCACTGGGGTTAGGTGGTATCTCATTGTGGTTTTGATTTGCATTTCTCTAATGATTAGAGATGTTGAACACAGAATAATGGCCACGCAACCGTATGTATTTTTGATCTAAAGTGGCATTAAGCAGTTTGACGGCTGGCTCATCTTTACCAAAAACTGGATTTTGGTATCCTTTTGAGGGTTGCCAAAAAATTAATCCATTCTCTAAGGGAACATATGTAATTATTGTGACTGTTCAAAAGCATATGATATAGGCACTGAAGCTAACAATATTTACTTGGATTGATTTATTTTCCATTGGTTATTAGATACATTTTTATTTTCACTTGTCATGTGTGTTTGGGTACAGTCTGTAGCTCATTTCGTAGATATTTTGGGGCACCTCTTAAATGCCAGTTGTTGTATATACATTGAGAGAGGAAAAAAATCCCTACTGCCAAAGGCTTTAGCGTGCAGTGTGGGAGGCAGACACATAAAAGAACATAGGACAGACTGGGTAGGCAGGACTCATGGAGATCTGTGGCAATACCTGAGAGGGACCCTTGACAGAGACTGATGGGAGGGGTAGGAATTAGCCAGAAGAATGCAAAAACATTTCTAGCAGCAGCTGTGAAGCAATAAGAGAATGATAGAGTAGGGGAACTTCCAGTTTACTAGGGCTGGAATACATTGACAAATACAGATGGAAAAATGAACATATCTTATATTAAATAGCAATAATCAAATTTTATTGACTATTTATCATGTGTCCGGCACTCTTCTAAGTTCTTGTCATGTCTTTACTTTCATATTCACAACACCCTATAAGGTAAGTACGTTATTATTTTATTATTCCCATTTTACAGATGAGGAAACTAAAAGATGGAGAGTTGATATGTTTAGCAAGTGTCTGGGCTCGAATATCCACCTAGTCTGGTGCTAGGACACATATTCTTATCTTTATGCCTCAATGCTTCTCAGGAATATTGTGTCATAGGATTTTGATTCTGAATATAATCAGGGGAGATAGGAAGAATTTAAAGCAGAAACACAGTATGATCTACATGCATTTAGAACTTGCCTCCAAGAACATCTGCATCTTTAAATTACTCACCTTGGCTACTTACTATATTCTAAGCCTCATAAAGATAGAGATTGATATCTTAACCCCAATTACGTCTTCTATATCATGATGCATCCAGCAGGTGGACAAAAAGATTTAATTGAGATAATGAAATGCCAGGCACTCATTTCCAGCTGGGCAATGTGGCAGAATCTTATGAATTCTTACATATTCCTAAATCTTATATATTGTCTAGAGACTTCCTTGTGTTCCAATAATGCCTGTGTTTGACTCTAACCTACATTAAGACATTATTTTGCTGGCTTGTTCTGGTTTGTTTAATGTTCAGGTTGTCCGTGAAGCCCCAAAACTACAATGAAGAAAGTAAGTCCACAATGTCAGTCCTGTTGGAAAGATACACCTCAGGGAGCCACCTGATCCACAAGTCACTTTTCCAGGAGGTCAGTGGCTTTGGATAAGTAGATGTTGTGGGTTATAGAGAAGATGTATGGCTTTCAAGAACGGAGGTATTCAAAACCCTTGGAAATTTTTAGATATATTTTGTTGTCTTAGTGAATCAAGGAAATTTTCTTATAGAATTAATATCCCATGGATGGCTGTCTGAAAATACAAAGATATAGGAATTCAGTGCAAAATAAAATTGAATGTTCATCATGGTTCTCATCTAAGAACTTTAAGGGCAAAGATTTTTTTAAAAAGTCTCAAAATCCAGTGAGAGACATGGACATAGGAGGTAATGGCAGTGATGTGTACATAGTGCAATGAGGAATAATAAAGAGGAATGGTACTTGTTCCATTCTGGGAGTTCATAAGAGGTTTCCTGGAAGAGATAATGCTTTAGCTGAGTATTAAAAGATGAGTCAGACATAATTAGCCTGTGAAGAAGAGTGTTCCAGATTGAAGGACATGTGGGGAATTATAAGGGCATTGCAAGTGTATAAAGGGAAAAGGGAAGTTATTGGGAGGTAGAGACATAAGTCAAAGAAGGGCTAGATAATGAGTTTCGTGTTTATTTCTCTTAATGATGGTGAGCTTTGTGATGGGTGAACAAACCAGGATAACTCTCAGAGCTTGGACTATGGTGATAGTAGTAGGAGTGGAAGGAAAGAGATACATTTAAAAAAACTATTTAGAATGTAAAATCAGCACGACTTGGTGAGAGATTGGCTGTGTGTGCAGGTGGGTGGAGATGGAGAAGGGAAAGGTAACCAGGTCTGGTGACAGGTGAAGGTGGTGCCACTAAAAGAGGAAGAAAATCAAAGAGAAGAGCAAGTTGTGGGCTAAGATGTTGAGTTCAGTTTTGGGCCTGTTCTTTGAGGTGTCCACTGTACAGTCAGGTTGAGAACTCCAGGCTGAGGCTCAGAAGAGGATTTGGAGGTCACCAGACTATGGCTGGTGGTTAAATCCACGAGACTGGAGAAGGTTACCCAGGAGCAACGGGAAGAGCATGGGGAAATAAGCTTGCCCAGATTTTCCAAATTGACGTCTGGGTGCCAAGTTAGGGCAAAGTCCAGGCTGCCTCACACTGGACAGGGGAGATTGCCACAACATGCTCCCTGCTCGGGAGTTCAGGAAATTGGTTTAGGGAAATAGCAAGTTGTTCAAGCAGTAAGGAAAAAAATAAATCAAAAAGGCCAAAGTCAAAAAGCTGGAGCTGGTTATTTAAGGAAATCCCTGAGCTCTACCTCTCAGGGATACAGGTGGTTCACACCCCTATAGGATGTTTGCCTCTCATTTGTTCTTGTTTCACTGAAGTTACAATGAGATAGATGTGACTGTACAAGACCATGCTCTTTCTTAATGGTGAATGATTCATCTTGGACAGGGTCTGACAACTTGCCCATAAGCAGTTAGTTCAGAAGCCTCTCCAGATCTGATCATTAGGCAGAATTTGCCAGATGCCAAGTAGTTGCTGCTTCTTCTGTTGCTTATTTCGAGCCCTGAGAAACGTGCAAATTATCTCCAAGACCACCGGGCAAATGCCGTCTTGCCCTTAGGAGTAGCCCAAGCCTGAAGAAGTGTCACTTGTGAGACATCAAATTCCCATGACAGCTTGTGAAAGCTCCCGAGGAAATAGAGATTATGGGAGGAAATAGAGATTATGGGAGGAAATCTCATCGGATGGCATGCCGGTCTGTCTTTCCCACCTCCTATGCGTTTTGCTACTAAAGCAGATGGTGCTATGGCACTTGTTAGGGGCCTGGGCCTAATTCAAGAGCATATCTTTGCTTTCACTAAAGCTACTGCCTTTGAGGGGACCTGGGGAGAATTAATATACCTCAATATTCCTCTAACATCTTTTCCCTGTGTGATACATCCATTCTCACCTGCTGTTTTCATATTGTACTCCTTTCATCCCTCTGTCTCATACTGAAAGCCTGCTGTGCTGGAACACCGCCTCTATCATTCTTAACAGGCTGTGCACACCATCAGAGTTTGGCAAATGACAATGCTCTTCTAGTGGAAATCTTTTCACAGGGCCTATTTCCCAAATGCTCTGGGCCCTCAGGGGTTAACAGGAGTCCCGCCCAGGAGTCCCTCTCTGGGAAGCTGACTTGCTTCTACTTGCTGGGCTCAGCAATTCTGCAGCCTGTTTCAACACCTTTTTTGTGTTGGGCAGGGGAGCTGTGGGACAATGTGAGAGCCATTTGAGAAACTCAAAGCAAGAGTGGCAATTAGAGAGTGAAATTGAAAAGTGCCCTTTAGCAAATAATTCACCTCCCTTTCCAATCCTATCTACACTCTGCCTCTCCTCCAAACTCACAGACAGATCCCCTCCTGCCCTTGGAGCTGTTATTCCCCTTAATTCAAGCTTCTGGAAGGGTGCCCGATGGAAGGCAGGACTCCATTCCTGGCTGGTGCTGCTGGAGGCTACCCCTACTGGCCACACCCGCAAAAGAATCCTAATAGCCCAATTCAAAGACTTGTCACTAGGTAGAAACCCAATTTAGCACCTTTATTTGTGGGTTATAAGTTCTTTGTACCTTGTTAGTCTCGATTTACAGATAGATAGTTAGCATGATGGCTAATTTTATGCGTCAATTTGGCTGGACCACGGTGCCCAGACATTTGGTCAAACATTATTCTGAATGTTTTTGGGATAGTGCTTTTTGGATGAGATTAACATTCAAAATGGTAGATTTGAGTAAAGTAGACTAAACTCTATAATGTGGGTGGGCCTCATCCAATCAGATGAAGGCCTGAATAGAACAAAGACTGACTTCCCCACAAGCAAGAAGGAATTCTGGCCAGTAGGCGGCCTTTGCATTTGAACCACAACTCTTCCCTGAATCTGCAGCCTGCTGGGCTCCCCCATCAGATTTTGGAGTATACAAGCCTCCCATAATCATGCGGGCCAAGTCCTTCAAATAAAACCTCTCTCTAGAGATTCATTCACATACATATATGTTGCCTTAGTCCATTTTGCATTGCTATAAAGGAATACCTGAGGCTGGGCAATTTATAAAGAAAAGAGGTTTATTTGGCTCATGGGTCTGCACGTACAAAAAGCATGGCACCTGCGGCTGCCTCAGGTGAGGACCTCAGGAAGCTTTACTCACGGCAGATGGCAAAGGGGAAACAGGCACGTCACATGGCGAGAGAGGGAGCAGAGAGAGTGGTGGGGGTGCTAGGGTTTTTTTTAGCAACCAGATCTCGAGTGAGCTGAGTGAGAACTCCCCATCACGGAGGGGACCGCACCAGGCCACTCATACGAGATCCACCTCCACAACCCAAATGCCTCCCACCAGACCCCACCTCCAACATTGGGGGTCAAATTCAACATGAGACTTGGAGGGGACAAACATCCAAACTATATCATAGATATGTATTTATATATAAAGTATCATCTATCCATCTACGTATCTACGTACGTGTGTGTGTATTTACCTACCTGTGTTAGGCAGGGTTCTTCAGAGAAACAGAACCAACAGGATGTGTGTATTTATACGACATAGCCACGTTTGATGGTTTAAACAAGTCACTGTTTTCTGGCCGGTTCTTCTGGGGACACACTTGAGCACCCGGGCTCTCTGGACCCAGCTCAGTAAGACAGACTGAGAAACGCGGGTTTTCTCTCTCCTCAGGGGAAATCACCTCCCTGCCCTTCTGGGACACAACAGCCTCACTGTAGCCACTTTCGTTTCTTTGGCCTCTGCATATCTTTTTGGATAATTATTATTCATCTGCCAGACCTTTCGCAGAATGCCGGTTGTAAACAGCGCTCATCATCACCTCCAGCACCACACCTGGTAATGAAGAGAAATGGGCCGGTGAGGAGGACAGCGGCCGCCATTACGGGAATGAAGAAAAATGGGCGGGAAGCCACAGGCGTGGCGCCTCCACTGCGGCGTAACCGGCGTGAGGTGATTCCTTTTTTTAATCCTCCTTGCCTCCGTCTTTGCAAACTACTTCCACATCCCTTACATTCATCACAAAACAGAAAATTGGACTAGCATAGTAAATTAAAAAGACAAAAGAGCTTGTCTTTGTGGTGCTCATCTTAAGAGAAAGAAATAAGAATGGCGGCTGGATTAACAAGAAGGGTAAGAGTTTGGGGGACTGTTCTCTTTTGTTGTCGTTTTTGTCATTACAGACTGAGCCTCTGTCAACTCCGTGTAAAGACAGACTCCGACAGGAAAGACGCGGGATATGCTCTAAATACAGACGCCACAGCCGCCGCCGCGGCGGAAGCGACGCCCACTACGCTCAGGAGAACCGCCCACGAGGCGAGTCTGCTCTCACGCCTCCTGCGGGAAACCGGCCTCAGAGCGGCGCGGAACCGGGTTTGTGTCTGCAATGCCAGACGCACCAAAATAAGCGGTGTCAGGGGGATATTCCTAAGGCCTGTCACTTTCGTGTTTTGCACTATGCTCTGGTTGGGGCTACTTTAGCTGTAGTCCCTACAAAGATTCTTTTTTTTCCATTTCCAGGGGAGAGCACGAACGCAGTCCCCCACTACCACAAATCATGCAGTCGAGTTTCCGTCCTTGGGGACATCGCAGCGGCCAGCACACCCAGAGGACAGTGGACGAGCCTCACCCTGGGAAACCCACCTTCGTGATCATGGTATCGCCCCTGCCAGGTAAGTATCCCTAGAAAGATTCTTAAACTCGGGTTTCTGATAAAACCATCAAGAAATTTAAGGATAATAACCAAGCCCACTCTGTGGAAAGAATTGTGCGCAGCTACTAAACTTAACTCAGACATCTGCTATTGTTTTAGAAACATGTCCACAGATTCTTTGGTACTTTGGTCCTTCCCTGTCTCGTGAGTGTGGGGGGCGCAGGTTTAGTGACTTGCTGTCGTCTATTCTTAGCAAGTCACTAAGTCTTGCTCAGTAATCTACTCCAGGGAATAGACGACGGTGGAAGCGATGGGATGCCGCTTCCACACCAGGTGTAAAATGACTGCAGCGAAGGTAGGAACAACCCAAATGTCTGTCAACAGACCCAGACGAACAAACAAAATGGGGTATATACATGCAATGAAATATTACTCGGCTTTAAAAAGGAATGAAATTCTGACACATTCTACTACTACGTGAATGAATCTTGAAAACATGCTAAGTAAAATAAGCCAGACACAAAGGGACAAATGTTGTATGTTTCCACTTCTAAGAGGTGTCTAGAGTAAACAAATTCGTAAAGATAGAAAGTAGAATAGAAGTTACCAGGGGTTGGGGGTTGGGTGGATGGAGAGCTATTGTTTAACGGGTACAGAGATTCTGTTCAAGATGATGAAAAGGGACTGAAAAAAGATAGTGGTGACGGCTGCACAACAATGTGAGTGTTCTTAATGCCACTGAATTGTATACTTAAAAATAATTAAAATGGTACATTATGTTATGTATATTCACCACAATAAAAAAAATTTCCCAGGCTTGGTGTGGTGGCTCACACCTATAATCCCAGCACTTTCGGATGCTGAGGCCAGAGGATGGCTTTAGGCCAGGAGTTTGAGATTGGCTTTTGTAACATAGCAAGACCCTGTCTCTACAAAAAAATAGAAAAATTAGCTGGGCATGGTGGTGCACACCTATCATCCCAGCTGCTTGGGAGGCTGAAGCAGAAGGATCATTTGAGCCCAGGAGTTTGAGGTTGCAGTGAGCTACGATGACGCCACTGCACTCTAGAATGGCCAACAGAGCAAGATCCTGCCTCCAAAAAAAAAAATTATTTCTGCCCCACCCCCTACAAAGATCAAAGCTTCCATGTTAAATGTGTGCTCTCTCTCTCTCTCTCTCTCTCTCTCTCTCTCTCTCTCTCTCTCTCTCTCTCTCCAAGAGCCCTGCTCCAAGAGACAGTGTTCTTTGTCTTAGAGCAGTTCTGTGTCTCTTGGAGCACTCACTCTAGGAGAAACCAGCTACCATGTGTTGAGCTCACTCAGGCAGCTCTGTGGAGATGCCCAACGTGGCCAGGATCTAAGACTTCCAGACAACACAAGCAAGCAACTGCCTTGTGTGCCCTTCTGGAAGCAAACCCCCCAGCCCCATCCAGACCTCCAGATGACATCACTACTATAACCTCAGGAGAGACCCTGAGCCAGAAACATGCAGCTAAGCAGCCCTTGGATTTCTGATCCTCATGAACTATAAGATAATAAATGTTTGTCATTTTAAGCTACTAAATTTTGGGGTAATCTTATTCCATGGCAATAGATATCAAATACAGTGTAAATAACTCTATATGCACAAATTCACAATGATATTGAATAATATAAGTTTACAATAATGTTGGATGATAATATTTTTCTACAATAGACTTCTATTCCTTTCTAAATCATTAGCTACTGAGGTTAAGAAAATTGCGTATGTCCTGATCTATTTGTATCTCTGTGTTGTATTCATTTAGTTCTCTAAAATATGGCCATCCCTGCTCAGGTTCCAGATGGCTCCCTTACCCACATTTGTCTCTGTGGGAATGGGTATTTTTATACAACTACAGAACATTCTTGGGATCGCTGCCTGCAGTAATTCAAAATTCATACGTCAAGTGAAGAATCTGTATTTCGACTGTATATTTAGAGCTGTAAATAGTACTTGGCTATTTCAAAGACACACACTAAGTGGGAACTCCACAAACTAACCCCCTACTACCTGTTTCTTTTTTGTCTCTCTCTCTCTCTCTTTCATTTTTCCTAAATTCTGTCTATCTTTATTACAGTTAGGATAAAAGCAGTTTGTATATATTGTATAATATATAGTTGTGGAACTTGTGATCATAATATTAATAACCATAACCAGAAAAATTCTTCACCACCCACCAGTGTCTGCTACTAACTGGATATGGGCATATAAGAGGTAAGGCCTGGGGATCTGGGTAATCCAGGAATGGTCTTACCTATCTGACTATCTGATTTTTTTTTTTTTTTTTTTTTTTTGAGACAGAGGCTTTCTATGTTGCCCAGGCTGGTCTCGAACTCTTGGGCTCAAGCAGTCCTCCCACCTTAGCCTCCCAAGTAGGTGGGATTTCAGGCACATGTCACCACTCCAGGCTCCAACTATCTGGCCTTTTGAGGAATCATTCAACCATAGAGGAAAGGCAAAGGTAATAGCAAAAAAAACTGAGTTGAGGGGGCAAATGGGAGAACAGGAGGGGATTTTGGCAGAGGATCACATACGTGATAAAGGTGACAAAAATGGGTGAGAAACTATATGCTATGCCATGAGGACAAGCATCTAAAACATTAATCCATGAATACTGAATGTGTTTCAGGGCATTTCTTTGCTCGAGTTTGAGTCACATCCTTAAAGGAGCCAAATTAGTTTAGACACCAGTAGGGATTGACATCACAGGACTTTCTGTGTTGCATTGTAAAGTGTTCCATTCTTTCTTTCTCCCCTGAAAACACCTCATGGACCTGAAAAGTCACTATGTTTTGGCATCCTACATTCCTTTAAGGATTTTGAAAGTAGGAGTCAGTAGGTAAGGACCCTTGAGCTCCTGTGTCCTAGCTTCATAAGGTGACCAGATAACCGGGGATATGACTTTAAGTTCTCTGGGCCATTGTGTCATCAGTAAAATGAAGTCATTCTACCCAAGATGTTTGGACTGGATCAAATGAGCCATTGAAATTCCTTCCACCTCTAAAATCTACCATTCTGCGGGTTGAGTTGTGATGCCCACAAGATCCTCCATAGCATATTCCTAGGGAGCTACCCTAGCATGGCTATGTGGACAGATTGAACCATTTTCCCATCTCCACGTTACACGTCCTTCAAACCAGAACAGAAGCATGATTTATACCGTGAAAACTCAAGAACTACGGGTGAGTTTAAGAATAAATAGATAGTGGGATTGTGAGCACCTGTAGACAGAACACTTTTTAAGGAAAAAAAAAAAAGACAGGGTCTCGCTCTGTCATCCAGACTGGAGTGCAGTGGCATGATCATAGCTCACTGCAGCCTTGAACTCCTGGGCTCAAGTGATCCTCCTGCCTCAGCCTCCTGAGTAGCTGGGACTACAGGCACACACTATTGAACCTGACTGATTTTTTCTATTTTTTATAGAGACAGTGTCTCACCCTGTTGCCTAGGCTGGTCTTAAACTCCTGGCCTCAAGCCCCTGTCAAGCAGTCCTACCACTCCAGCCTCCCAAAGTGCTGGGATTACAGATGTGAGCCATTGTGCCAGACCCAACAGGTAGCGCTTTATTTCTAGAGATATTCTTATCTTAGCTGGAAGGTGGCACTCCACAGGGTGAAAACCTGGCTGAATGTCCCATGCAATCTGGATGACAAGCCTGGAAACTCTGTCTAGGGCCACAAGGGTATTTAAGTGAAACTTGGTCTGGGGTATGTACATGAATGGTGTAAAGCTAAGAAGAAAGAATTTCCAGAGGCTAAACTATGTCACCTTCCCTGTTTTGGCCGACTCCGGTGGCAAATGAGGTTAGCTGGTGCTCAGAACATCTTCTGAGAAAGTGAAACAGCAAGTAATTGCTTTTTTTGAAAAAGAGTTTTTCCATTTCTCATTGAATGGAAGAACCTTGTATGTGAGTGCTTAACCAGTAATGTGGGTAGATCTTGAAGCCTGATCTGACAGTGCTCAAGTCGGTGGCCTGGGGATAGCTAGCTTCCGGGGGGAGGACTGGAACAATCCACTGGAAACTCCCCACCCCCACCCCTTGACCTGAAAGCTTTAAGGAAAACGAAAAGCAGCTTCTCTTGACAAAAAGGTTGGGAATCTCTGCAGCAATATATTTCTGTTTCTTTAAGGCTTCCATGGAAATGAACCATGTTCCCAAGCAAAGGTAGGTCAAATCTATTAAGAGAGTGGGTGAGGCATTTCCTTCATGAAAACTGGAGAATAACAGAAAAGAACCTTTTCTGACAAAACAAGATTATCTTTTTGTTTGTTTGATTTTGTTTGATTCACCCTTATTTCCTGAATGTTAGGGAGAAATAATTAAATTTGGGTATGAGAATAGCTAATTGCTAGAAGAAAAGGGGAAAGGATTTCAAAGCTGGAGCCTGTTGTAGTCTCCCCACGGTGTAAACTAGCCCTGTTCCCCCCACCCTTCCTATCCCCCTTCCTTCAGCAATGCCTTCCATATTCATCCTCCCAGCTCCTAGAGAATGGCCAGGAAGCTGAGCTCCAGTAGCAACAGCTTAAAAGACATTTTATTCTTTTCTCTAGCCCTCAAATGGACCCTCTTACTAGAATTGGTTCCATCATTGGGGCAGGGGAAGAAGGGGAGAGTTGAGCAAGTCTTTCTCCAAATCATAACCACCTTTTTGCATTAATAGGATACCTGCCATTTGCTTATTTCCTGGAAGTTGGGATGATTTGTGAGATACCCAAAAAGCCCTTCAGAGGGCCTCGCAAAATACATCCAACAGTGGTGCAGTAATTTTCTCAATCTAAGATTTCTGGTTTATCTCTGATGTTCCCTGGACACTGGCAGCATTTGGTCATATAGAGAAAAGAGAAATATTAAAGCATTTTTATTTCAGCAGACCTTCTACAAAGACAAGAAGTAATTTTGTTTGAATTCTCCATTTCAGTACGGGACAATAACAGCTGGGCAGGGATTTTGCCCAACACTTTGTGAGGTTTACACTCAACTGCCTTTGTCATATTCTCATTTTATATTAAATCAATAGAGCACTGTTATTGAGACACCAGACTGCTGCAACTGTAGAAAGACCCTGAAACCAGTAACTGTTTCTGAACCACTAGAGTCTTCATGACTTTAAAAGTCCGATGTATTTGAAAAATCCATTCCAGCTCAGGAGACCTTATGGTGGAATAATCTGGAATCAGACTGTTTGGATTTGAAGATTCACCCTACTGCTTATTTACAAATGCTGTGATTTTCAGAGACAATAGATCACAGAGGTTAAGAATATGGGATTTGGAGCTAGACTGCTTGGGATGAAATCCTGATTCTACCATTACTTGCTGGATGATTTTAGGGAAGTTATTCAAATATCTGGGCCTCAGTTGCATCATCTGTGGAATGGGGATAATAATGGCATCTATCTCCACATGTTGAGGAGAAGGATAAAATAAGTCAATGCATGTCAAATGCTTTGAACAACACCTAGCATATAGTAAGTGTTCAATAAATGTTGGTTATAGTGATGCTATTATTCTTTCCAAAGTTTCTGAACTTCAGACAAAGCTAAACAAAAGCAATAAATAAAGGAAGCTAACCAAGGAGAGCACTGGGAAAAATGCTGAATTTGGCAAGACTGGGAATCAGGCAGTACATACTCTTTGGCACCCTTTCTTCCATTTAGCTCCATCTTGTGAGTCCCAAGTTCCTCCTGTAACACTGCACCCAAGCTCCAGGATTTTCTCTCTGCCCCTCTTCATCCCACCCTCATCAAGCAACTTTTACTCACACCAGGTCTGTTCCCTTAGGACTTTGCTCTGAATCAGATGGCTAAAAAAAGAAAAATAAAAAATAAAAAAAGACAGTCAGATTTGTTTTAAGGTATTAATGAATACTGATAAGCTAATGTAATGCTTTTGAGATATTACATGTGCATTTTACAAAATGAAGATTGCCCTATTACTAGGAAGAGCGACCAAAGCTGATAACTTCAGGTAATATGTGAGGCAGGTAGGGATATTTTGGGGTGGGTAGAACATTTTTGAATCACAGATAAGCTGCTATTTGGACAACTCACAGAGCGTGTCCTAA
Source organism: Lepilemur ruficaudatus (assembly GCA_963574885.1). Taxonomy (NCBI): domain Eukaryota; kingdom Metazoa; phylum Chordata; class Mammalia; order Primates; family Lepilemuridae; genus Lepilemur; species Lepilemur ruficaudatus. The sequence continues at coordinate 12,296 of CAUYRT010032894.1, forward strand.
AGTTAACTGTTTAATATAGAAGATTATAGACAGAACCTTGGGGCTAGAGTGGAACACACTGTGTTTAAACACGACGTTATTAGGTTGACAGGCGTGGCATCAAGGTCCTAGTGTTATTGGTCCCACAGTTCCCAGGGCCGCTGTCAACAAGTCATGACAAATTGGACCAGCCAAATCTTTCAGTCACATCTGATTTTGCTGAAGACACCGCTATACCTGCTGAAGCTGTTCCAAACGGAGGAAGGCCAAACCTGCAGAATAGCAGACGAGCAAATGGGGAGAAATGGCAGAGGCCCAGCATTAACTTTCATGGTCAGTTATTATAGCTCTGGGATAGGCAGCGTTCTGAATTAGAAAAAGGGGTCAGGGTAAGGGGAGTTGAGTTCTAGATCCGTCTCTGCTACTCCCTGACTGTATGTTTAAGCAAGTCATTTTGTTTTATTTTTGAGGGTTCTATTTGCCAAACTAGGGGACAGAGGCTTCAGAGCACTCTCTCCTTATCTTCCCCCAGCCAGAGGTTCCATGGGATTCTGGGGAGCCCCTAAATCCCCACAGAGCAATCTAAATGCCACTACAGTGGAAAGCAATGGTGCTTCTTAATCAAAGGAAGTCATGAGGCAATTAGGATGCTGAGATTAATCTAGGGGAGGGGAAAGTAATATGGAATAAAGTAGAAGGTCAAAAGATTGCATAGAAGATCACCAGCTAGAGGCTTTTATAGATAAGGTAGGCAAGTGACCCTCAGCACTGGCTGCCTAGGGAGATTTTTTAAAAATACAGACGTCTCAGCTTTATTCCAGAGCAGTTATATGGAACTTTCTAGGTCTAGGGTCTAAGCTTTGAGATATTTTAAAAAGCTCCTCATGTGATCCTAATGTTCTGCCAGTGATGAAAACCACCAGCGTAGATTATGCTGTTTTTGTTTTTAACATCTAAAAGGAAGAATTGTATGTAAGAGCTTCTGAAGGTCACCTGAGATTGCCTGCTGATTAGATAGAAGAGAGAAAGGTCAGGAAAGATTTCAAGACACTAGATCTCAAGGGAGGGGGATGGCCTAAGAGAATGGTAAAGTCATGACAGAGATCTTGGAAATGGTGGAGGGGAGATGGTTTCGGAGGGAAGGCAATGAGTTTGAACTGAAGTGGATAGCAGAATATCTGAATGATTCTATCATTTTGCAATATCAAAGTAATGCACAGCACCATTGCTACTCTGATAAGAAAATTTAACCTTGAATTAACTACTCATTAGCTTTGATCAAAAGCACAGCTGAAACAAAATGGCAGCAAAGAAAGATGGACTTAGAGGATGCAAAACATTTCTTCCTTCCTTGTTTCTTTCTTTGTTTTTTCTTTTTTGCTTGTTTAACTTATTTGGGGGGTTTATAATCTCCTGGTATGTTTATGAAAGCTATGGCCCTAATTCCCAGAAAAATACCATTAGAAACCTAGAGATAAGGTTTTATATGGAGCCCAGTTAAGAATCCCTTCTTTAGAGAGGAATTAAGGTTACCACACTGAAGAAAGTTTTTTTGTTATTATTTTAATTTTGTTGTTGCTATTATTTTAAGGTGAAGAACTACGGACAGAAGGGAAACACAAGTAGGAAAGAAAAGTTAGAAAAGGCATTTATTATATGGACAGCTTTTTTCTAACAATGAGGTCATTGCTAAGTCTAAAGAGGAAGCATTATCTTTCCTAAATGCCTTGGAGCATGTCATGGCTTCTCCTTGTTCTTTATTCTTCGATTAAAATGTTGATGCATTATGTGTACCTGCCCTTAAAACATCCTGGCAACCACAAGAAAACATGCCAGCTCATGACAGCTATCTGCATTTTCAATAATGCCCAACATTTTCTACAAATAGGATTTCAGTGTCTAGAACTTTTGATTTAGAAAATGAAACAGCTCTTGTTAGTTCTAATAGAAAAAGGCAGCTTGATTTCCAAAGCTCTGTTTTAATTTGGGTTTTACTAGCCAGTGATTTTTATTAAAAGTGAAATCCATATTCCTGTTTAGCTTTAGCATCTCAACTCTAAAATGGGAAAGTCACAGCTTCAGTAACAGAATTGAGAATGAGGTCCTGGAACCTTCTTAAAAGGAATTTGGATAAGACTTCTTGGTAAATGCTCACAAATTACTCACACCGTATGTCTAAATAGACACAACCAGGTTTAGAAAACTTGTGAATTCAATTAAATAATTAGGTATGTGGAAAATAACTGGGGCTTCTTTATGAGAGTCTCATCAACATGGGCCATGTCCGCTCCAAGGCAGGGAAGGGTGGGGGCTGGGGGCTCAAGGTCATGATCAGGAAGAAGTTCATGTGTCTGCGCTCTTTTTACCTCCATGAAGAAATTATGCAACTAGAGATCAGAAAAAATGGACTCAGACTGAATCTGTGAGAGGCATCTCCCCACATCAGACCATGGGAGGAGGACAGAAGGGGCAGCAGTGTCCTGGGGTCTCAGTCCTGACTTATTAAGAGTTTCTCCAAACGTTAGTATTCTGTCAAACCTACAGCCCACCCAGCTTACAATTATAGTGAACCCCGAAACTTCATAAGGAGCATTTTGAAACTATCTGCTGAATTAAAAACCGAAAGAAAAGCACGGTTTGTAAGACTCGAGGTGGCATTGATTCATAATCCACCTGAGATAACTAGCCTCACATTGACAGAAGAGGACTTTTTCATATAAAAATACTCTCTCTCTAGAGGAATTTTATGTTCTTTTTCCCTTAAGGCCCTGCTTATCTTGATGATCTATACCAGGACACAAATCTGTCAACAGTTGGAGCTTGAATTTGAACCCTAGTCAATTTGGCAGCAATCCAAAGCTTACCTTGCCTGTTGCAGAGAGGAGCCAATGTTAGTGTTTCTGTGATGAAGCTTTGAACCAGAGGATTGACGTTCAGTCAGTCTGACACCGACCTCAACAGTTCTTCAGCCCGAAATTTCCAAACCCATCAAAAGACAACACCTACATCATTGCTCCTGTTGCTTCTGTTAACATAGCATCTCTCATGCACATTTACTTGCTTCTAGACTGTTGTCCAATCTGGGCCACCCCAGTGGCTGAATGGATGGCAGAAGTTACCAGAGGGAGTGGCCTGCAGATTGACGGCCCGCCGAGGGAAAGAGGAGACATGGAGAAGTCACAGACAACCATGGTCTTCGGGATAGCAAAATAGTATCTTAAAATACATGTACAATCTGGTTGCATAAATTATGTCCTGGTTGTCAGCATCATCTTCAAAATAATCACAAAGATAATAATAAGAGCTAAGAGTTAAGCACCAGGTGATATTCTAAAAGTATTCATTCATTTAATCTTCATAACAACCCTGTAAGGTAAGTACTGTTATTATCCCCACATGAGGAAACTGAGGCACAGAGAAGTTAATTAACTTGTCGAAGTTACGCAGCTAGAATGTGGCAGAGCTAGAATACTAAGGATGCATTCTTTTGACAACGTCATGTAGGTACCTGTGGTAGGCAGGCGAATGGCCCCTTAAAGACATCCACATCCTGAATCCATGGATATGTTATGTCACATGGCAAGGGAGAATGGAGGTTGTAGATGGAATTAAGGTTGCTGATCACTTACCTTAAAATAAGATTATCCTGGATGTTTTGGGTGGGCCCGATGTAATCACAAAGGTTTCTTAAGTGTGGACGAGGGGAGCAGGAGAGTCAATGTCAGAGAGGTATAATGTGAGAAAGACTTGACCGGCCACTGCTAACTTTGAAGATGGAAAGAGGCTACGAGCCAAGCAATGCAGGCAGCCCACAGAAGCTTCAAAAGTCAAGAAAGCAGATGCTCCCTGAGAAGCTCCAAGAAGAATTCAGCCCTGCTGACACCTTGATTTTAGTCTAGTGAGGCTGATTTTGGCTTTCTGACTTCCAGAACCATAAGATAATAAATTTAGGTTGTGTTAAGCCATTAAGTTTGAACTAATTCCTACAGCAGCAATAAGAAACTAATATGCTACTTTATTTATAAGTTGCTTTAGATAACATACGGAATTAAGCTAGAGCCAGAAGGCAACTTTAAAGTGGCAATGAATTACCTGCTCTGACTTAGGCAGTGAATGGAAATTATCTTTCTGAAGGTTCCTCTCTCCTTGATACCAGAAATTACATGATTCAAAACAAAGGTGCCCATGAGTCTGCTCCATTTGAACAGGGATAGAAATGGCTTAGGAAAAATACAAGAGCCTCTTACTAATACTGCCTGTGCAGTAACAGATCAGCTGGAATCTAGGTTCAGCCAATACCCCCAGAGCCCCTGGGAATTCCATCCTAGCCGGGTTCCTCCTAAGAGGGACATAGGAAGGAGGCCTTGGCATCTTTCCTACAAGTGGGCTTAAGTCTAGCCAAGCCACTGACCAGCTGAATAGACTTTGAAAAGTCATTTAATGTCCCTGAACCTTCTTATTTTTTTTATTGCAAAAGGGAGGTAATGATATTCAACCAATGGATTAAATGTGATGAAAATGCTGGATTTAGACAAGAGCTTCAACACATATAGTTTCCCTTTCTCTGTTCTCCTCCCCTTCCCTCCCTTCTTTCTTGAATCACAACCAACAATTGCCATGGCTTTCCCTGGTTAAGTAGTGAGGATTCTGTTTGTCTTGTGCAAACTCAAGGCAGAAACTACCTTTATTTCATAGGAGGCAGGAAATTCACAGTAACTGGAAGGTTAAGTTTTAGACATTTCATTTGTTCTCTTTTTCTGTTTTACTGTCTTCCGCCCTTTACGACATTATTCCCTTGGCATTTGCAAATTTACTTTTTTGTTTCTACAGGTGTAGGTGGATTGATTTAAGAAAAGAAATAGTAGCACAAAAGAGGAGATTTTTTTTCCCAATGCAGAATTCATTTCAGAAAGGAGGAACGTTTTTCATAATTACAATAGCTTAACATTTGAATGTTTATGAAGTACCAGGCACTGTTCTGCATATCTCATACGTATTAATCCATTTAATCCTCGGAACACCCTGAAGTGAGTACTTGTGTTAGTAGTCAAGGAAACTGTTAGGTACAGAGAGGTTAAGTAAATCATCCAAGGTCACACAGCTAATAAGTGGTAGTGCTCATATTTGAAGCTGGGCAAATATATCTAGTTTCAGGATGCATGCTCTCGACCACGTTAGCAGCTTATTCAACTCTCCGTCCCCCTGGAAATTGGGGGAAATTAGATATCAAAAACAGAGATTAGAAGAAAATGAATCATAAAGAGCATTTGAAATAAGTATTGAGCTTCATGTTATTGAAATCTGATGTTGTTTTCAAATATTCATACTAGAAACATGAGTATTGTACCTCTGGGCAGGTAACTCAGTCTGATCAACATTTTCTATACAATGGTGTCACAAAGCCAACGGACAGTCCTGAAGAAGGGTCTGGGGTTGCTATTATTTCCCAGTGTTAACATTCCTTGACTGAAAACAATCTCAAGACTTCCAAGGGTAGACAAAACATCAGGCCTGCTTTCTCTGAGGGAGAAACAATTTCCATTTCAAGGACAGGAAGTGGACATTTTCTTGGCTGAGTGATAATGTTTCTTTACTGGAAGTACCTACATTTCTTCTTCCTGAACCAGACTTCTAGAATTTTTTTAAAAAAAAAACCTAAAAAAAGACCACTGATATCACTTACTTCCTCCCCTTTCAGTGGTAACGGAGAGGAAGAGGTCACACCATTTGCGTCGTCAGGCTCCTTTGGAAGCCCAGCTCCGACTCGAATCCAGTTCCCCCCGCTCCTCTTCTGGGTCTCCTGCCGCTCAGCCACATGGATTTCTTTCTCTTACACACAGGCCCTTTTTGGCCACCAGTAAACACACTGACCTTTGAAATATGGAAAGAAAAGCGCTTTGAAATAAAACTGGCACAAACAGCGGTCAGACAGCCGTCATCTGGAGGCCGAAACAAAGAGGAGCATAGTTTTCAAGCTGTCTTCGTAATTACACAAAGCAGTTATCACTCAGGCCCCAGTCTGAGCATTGCCCCCCAAACAAACAGCCGAGGGCTGAGAGAGCACATAGGCCACTTTGTTATTAGCCTACCGGGGAGTGGAAAGCCCCCCAGCTAAAAGCGCAAGTGGCTCGGAGTGCTTTCCAGGTCTCCCGGCTCTTTCCTTTCTCCTTTCCCCATTAAACCCCTCTGCTCTTCTTGGCAAAGGCCTTCAGGTGAGGTAAGTGCCAATTAACAACAAAGAGCTTGATGTAGTTCAAGTTTATGATTCAGAGCTGGCTTCTCATGAAATATATTCTTCTTCCCTGATCCAGAAGCCGCGATGGACGGATAGCAAGGATCCTAAGTGTGGTTGAGATTTGGTTCGTTTTTGCTACTGCCCCAAAAGTGATTTCCCTTTTTGGGGTTTGCTCAAATAGAAAGCAACACAAACAAACCCAGAAAAGGACAAAACCAATTCTGAAAACTTCAGCTGCAAAGATAACTGGAGCAGAAGGCTCAGCAAATTAGGCTTTTGGGGAAAAAAAAAAATGGTCTTAAATTTCTTACGGGTTCTTTGGAAATAAATATGGCCAGACTTCAGAATGAGTAGGAGAGACGAGAATATCTAATGCAAAGCCTTTTCCAGCTTCCAAATTTGGATTTGATTTTTCTCTCCTAGGAAAGGTTTTAGTCTTGTTACAATCCTTTGAGTGTTATCACGTCAGTTTATAAAAAATATTTTTTTGAATTTTCTTTAGGCCACAGTGATCTGAAATCTGACCAATAAAATGATCTGGTTTGATATTTCAAGCCTTTTAAAAAGCAAGAAGTTTGCTAATAGGAATATAAATAAGTTAAAATATATTCCCAAACAATTCCTCTAATCATTAATTGTACTCCATTGCTTAATATTTTCAGAGCCTACTGAATTTAGCAAAGGGAATGACAGATGCATATTAAAATGCATGCAAATGCTACACACAATCCACATTTTAATATATTGCTTTGCATTCATAATTTTAGTCTTGTGATTTGTATTTTCATTTGCTTGAGAACAAAGACTTTCTTCTTTCCCCGCTTGGGAAACAAGGCAAGACTTGTTTCTGCCAGCATCTTAATAGTATTCCTGAAAAAGCAGCAAACTTAATGGTTCAGGAACCACTCTCCACCACCTGCTTACTGGCCCCTAACAGGGGCTGCATTTACAAAGCACTGAAAAGGTGAAAATGTGCAATCAATCAGTTGCTTTGTCGCATAACGGCAAGCAATCATTTTTTGTTGTTGTATTAAAAATGAACAGACTGCTTTACAAAGAAAATTAAGCTGTTTAAATATACAGTCTCTTTTCAAATAGAGGGTGTGGCAGAGTGACTGCGATGCATTCATCAAATCCCATTCCCATTTAATCGGGGGCCAGGGACAGACCACATTTCCTAGCCTCCCCTGCAATTAGGTGATTTCTGGTTAGTGGAAGGTGGGCCAAAATAATGCACACAATTTCCAAGTCTGGCCCTTTGAAATTACTGGGCAGTCTTCTACACTGGTGTATTTCTCCTCCTCCTAACCTCCTGGCAAGAGGCTAAGGATCAGGTGGAGATCACCAAGGGCTTTAGAGGAGCCCCTAGGTGAAGGGAAGTTGAGTCTTAGAATAAAACAGCATGCAATGAAATCTCTGCCCTTTCTGTTTCCTCACAATAAAGGATGACACTTAGTCATTGTGTGGCAGTCAGCCTCAATGTCCCCTATCCGCTGACATTCATACCCTTGTGTGTCCACCTCCTATGTGGTCCCAGGTCCCATATGTCTGTGTGACCAATGGTATATGGAAGAAATGATGGTTATCAGTTCTAAGATTTGGTTATTAAAGTCTGTAGTCTGTCTTGATGCTCTCTTACTCATTCTCTCTCTTAGATTACTCTCTCTTGGGGGGGAGTGAGCTGCCACATCTTGATTTCACTCGGTCAGGCTATGGAGACGCCCACAGGGTAATGAATGGGACCTCCCTCCAGCAGCCAGCAAGGAATTGGAGCCTGCCACAATCAGGTGGGTAAGCTTGGAAAAGAATTCTCTAGCCTCAGTTGATCCTGTGGCATCAGCAGATAGTTTGAGTACAAATTTGTGAAAGGCACTTAGGCAGAATCACACAGCTAAGGCGCTCCTGGATTCTTGACTACCGGAAACTGTGTGAGATAAATGTTTGTTGTTTTGAGAAGCTAAGTTTTGGGGTTATTTGTTAACACAGCACTAGAGAGCTAGTACATAATTATGAACAGGACGATAAGGTTCTAAGGAGGGTAAAGACTTCGGTTTGTTATTCTTGAGATCTCACTGTCTAATGCAGTGCCTGGTTGAGAGTAAGCACTAAATGATGGTAAATTATGCAAGTCATAAATATGACTTCCAGTAAGATCCACAGTGGTCCTTTATTTGGTGTGTGCAAAGTCAACACATGAAGTCACCATGTTAGAGCAGCTACCATTTTAAGGCTAGATTGTGAGGTTACTGCATATCTAATCTTGGAAGATGGGATCAACTGCACCTTAGATTCAAAAAACTTCTAGGATTATATTCCTATCAAATGCATAGGTCATAGTTTGCCAAACATTTCTGTAAAGAAGAGAAAAACTCAGTTATGTAGTTACGTTTTCCCAGATTATCATGCTTATGTTTGTATGACCAAGTTCTGTTCTAACAGCTGCACATGTTAATTTACTTAATCTGTATAACAACCCAATAAAGAGTATACTATTATTCTTCCAATTTTACTGATGAGAAAATAACTCAGTAAAATTAAGCACCAGGTCACAGAGCAATTCAGTGACAGGGCCTCTACTTTATGTCTGGACTTGCAAGCTCCTAGGATCTTGGGATTACCCACCATTATGCTGTATTTCCCCCTCACTTTAATTTTCCAGAGAGAAAAAGCAGAGATGAAAAGTCCAGGAAAGGACCACTAACTCGATAGAGTGCATATGAAGAGATATCCCCAGGAGGAAAGAAAAGAATAATCAAGACTTTCAGGCTTCAGAAATTCAAGTTAAGAGGCACTGTGATCACCGTTTCTAAAATCCTGAAGGACATGCAATTATTTATTCAAACTGATACACACCACAGGGATGGGCCCTCCCTTGAAGTTTGTCAGAGATAGTTTAGGGGATGCAAGCTAGATGCAAGCTGCTTTCGGATTGAATACACACACCCTCTGCTTCCAATCCCGCTGCACAGAGACAAGATCCGCCATCCCAGAAGTTACAATGGAGAGGAAAAGAGTATCTCAAACCACGGGGCAACCAGCTCCGTGTAGAATAGCTAGGACGGGATGCTAGGCTTCCCAAGCATGGCAAAATCTTTCATAACCAATTCTTCCAGTGCTTGCAGATCAGCTCTGGCCTCAAAGAAATCAGGAAGGGGCCAAGAAGCACTGGGAATGAGTGGCCATCTCTGTGTCTGCCTCTCCCGACTGCCCTATTTTTGCTTGTTTTTCATAGGACGTGAGTGCACGATGAGAACTCTGAGTATTTAATTGCTGCAGGCAGCTTCCTAAGTTTTCCTAGCCCAGTGTGGTGGGAAAGAGTGGAAGTCACTGTTTACAAGGAACACTGCCAATGGCTAATGGGAATTTGTCATGATTTTTGGATGTTTGTAGAGCTGAAGGCTTTTGAAACCCAATTTCAAGGCTGACCTAAAGTCTTCATGACACAGATAATGACCTGTGGAAAAATTCATGGCTAACACAGAAACTCCTCACTTCCTCTGACTTTTATAAATTTTGGTTGCCAAAATATGCTTCTCTTAATTTTGGGTAGTAAGACAGATTTTTAAATCCATAACAGTTGGTACGAGGCAGAGTTTTATTTAAATTTATCTTCCACTTCATGGGGCAATGAGTTTGCCAAAGAAATGAATGATGCATTAAACTTTTGCTAGGAGAATATTACAGTTGGGTAGAATAATATACTAAAAAATGTGGAAGGACTATTTAAATAAAAAGAAATTGATATGTGAATTATAAATCACTCTCAATAGTTTATTAAGCAGGCCCTCAAGGGTCTAATTCTCACAGGAACCAAGTTTGAATTCTTACACTTGAAAATAAGAATGCTTTATAATGCTCCACAATTCAGAATGTTCACATATTTATGCTAGCCATTGTTTTCTCCCAATCATTTTGAATTGATGAAGTCTTGTTCAAGAAATAAAGAGCCTGCATTTATACCACTTTGTAGTCCTTTCCAGCTGTGGCTTACAAAATCAATTACTTGGCATTAATTCATCACTTATAGGCTTTTCCATTAGAAGAAAGATAAATTTTTTCAAAACAGCTGGTGACTGTCATTGTATAAATAAATTCAGAGTCCACTAACAAATGGATCGCTAATGTGCAAAAGGCCTTGTTTAGGGCCACCCCCTACATGAAGGGGCAGTTTTAATGAGACTCTGGATGTTCTCCTACATTTGCCCCATTATGTTACTTGTATTTGACTTGCATCCTTTCTGTCCTGCCCGCACCAGAGGTTAATTATTTCTTTCCTGCCCACACCAGGGGTTATAGAAGCTGGATTAAAAAATTGCTATAGACTTTATCTCAATTTAGAAACAACTCCAGACTTTTGCATCTGTTTTGTTTTTAAACCACCTCACCTTTTGGCAACCCTTGGCCGGTTCCCATTTTCTTTGGTTATTACCTTAGTTTTCTCTCTTTTGCTTAGCTCAGTCAGTAACCGTGCACCCCTGTCATGAGCTACACCCCACTTTGCATGCATTCTATGCTGACTTTTGATTCAGGTCCATGCCACCCTAGACCCAGCTTGTCAGTATAGAAAGATTATCAATCTTTACAGGAGGACTGTGTCCACCAAAAAAGTGGGAACAATTTCCATGTTTCCAGGAGCTGAGACTGGGTTTCTAGGATGATCACCAATTCCTCTCCACAAAGAATTCTGGCTTTTCCAAAGATGAGCAAATTTTTCACTGGCAGTAACCTGATCTTTGGTATAACGTCTCTTGGAGTCTCCATAATTCTTAAGGAAAGATCTTTAAGAACAAATACTTTATGGATCTGTTTGTGTGTTTTAAAAAAAGTGTGGTTACAACAGGAAGGAGAAAGTGATTACTGGTGAAATAAAGATATGTCAAATGGATAAGGAATTATTTAAAGAATGGTGTTAGGGTCTCAGCGTTAAGCTCTGTTTTTATGTTTGTTTATACATATAAATATCTAAATATCTAACGAGGATATTCAATGTCCTACTTTGTCCTCTTCTGATCATGCACCTTGCCTGGTTAACTTGCAGGTTCTACATGTGGATCAGAGGGATCCAGAAACAGTTATGATTACATGAATTCACAAGTAATGCAAAGTGTATTGCTTTCCACTAACACCTCCTACTAAGCCATAGATGACTGTATCAAGAATAGTCACCTTCCCCATGGAGAATAGCCCATAGACTGGCCAGTGGCCTATGATAAGGTATGACATGAAAAGATGGGATGGGCCAATTGGACTCTTTCTCTTGGAATTTCAGACAGAAATACTGAGAGAATGAGGCAATATTGTGGGGATTAAAAGGAAAAGAATGTCATTAGATAGAATCATGGCCACAAGGAATGAGGGGAAAGTAAACTTCTAAGGGAGCACAAATTTTGAGCTGGAAGAAGGTATGAGGCAGATACAAGAGATAAAGAAAGCCAGTGAATGGAGAAGCAGGTGCAAGGGGAGAGCCCAGGGCATGCTCACGGTGGAACACCCAAGTGAAGGTTCTGGCAGCCTGGCTCTTCTGTGATTCCTGCTCTTTCCATGGCTGCTGGTTCAGCTTTCTTTACTTAGATGTCTTTACAACCAAGGAATACTTTGCATGTATATGCTGACAACACACCTATTATTTTTACACTTAACAACACTAATAGAGAAACTCCTAACTTCTCCCTGCCTTCTATCTTGTTTGTCCCCTATGGAGCACCACATCGCTACCTGAATAGTCTATCTCAAATGCAAATTTGATCATTTTACACCCCTGCTACCAAATGGTTTCTCACCAACAGAATACAACCCTACATTGCTTTTCAAGATCCTAAACGCCTCCAGCTTAACTTTCCAACCTTATATTCTACCTTTTGCCTTTCAGCTCTCTATGTGAAGGGCAACTAACAGGTACACTCTCTCCACCTTGGTGTCCTGTGCCTGCTCTCTTCTCTGCCTGGAATTCTCTCTCCCTCAACGGCTCTACCTGGGGCTATTGCCTGCCTGATAAAATCCTGAATCATTCTACAATATCTAGATCTTCATCTTGGAAGCCTTCTATGGCCTCCCAATTAGGGATGAGCTGTTCCACCTTTAAGCTTCCACTGTGACAGGTGTAGTTATTATGCTATTTAAGCAACTATTTGTTTACATCACTTCTACTTTCAGTATTTCTCAAAATATGGTCCAAAGAAAAATTGCTTCAGAAATACCTGCCTATGAACAATGCAAATGCCTTGTCCCCATTTTAAATAGGCATTCCTGGGGCCACTGAGTGCAGTAAAGTTTGAAAATCACTGCATTGGACTTTAAACTCCTCAATGGCAGGCACCATTTATTTGTCTCCTTTGTAAAGCCTCTACCTGGCATGTGGTAGATAATGAATACATAAAAACAGTGCACTGCTTTTGAGCCACAGGTTAGACTTCTGCAGCTCCTGCTGTGTATAACCTTTAACAATACAGGAGTGCAGGATCCAGTCTTATTCACTATCGGATCTATCCCAGATCCTAGGCCAGGGCCCTGGTGCAGGATAGGTACTTTATAAACACTTCCTCACTGACTGGAAGAAAAGAAAGCCTACAGAGGCTGTGAGAGCTGTGCAGCAGGGCAGAAATGTAGCCAGGGCATCAACAAGATTAGCACAAGGACTGCTCAGTTGCTCAGGAGATGTTAAGGAAGAGCAAGAGCTGGCAGTGCTCTGCTGTTCCTTTGTAGAAATCTTTGATGTGGGCTGTGAAATGTCAAATCCAGATTTGACTAAGCCCAACTCCAAATCCCCAAGGCAAGTGTGTATCCACAATCTTAATGTAATTATTGGAGCCACCTCTGCCTGCTCCATACTTTCAAAAGGGCTGAGCTAGCACCCCATCCATTGATATCAACTCCTGCAAAATGAAGCCTGCAATTAATTCATCACGTCCCAGGCAGATAATGCTTAATCTAGCTCCTTCCTGAAAATTGAAGTAGCAAATTAAACCAATAAAAAAAAATCCCTCTGATCTGCTGAAAGTCAAGAGAAAGGGTGGGTCCTAAAAGCTACAGTAGAAATCAAAGTTTTGCTTCTTTTGCTCCGGGCTAAACTGTTCTTTGCTTCGGAATTTTCCACTTCCTCCTTCAAATGATCACCTACCAATTTTCAGTTAACCCATATTTTGAATTTTTAAAGGCAGAAGCCAATAAACAACATGAACTATTTCAAGGGCAATGGACTTCTGGTTGAATGAGTCAGAATATACAAGTGGAAACTTGACTTCCCCTGTTTATATACAGTTGAGGGCTGGGCACAGTCGTCAGGCCAAAACGGAGTCCTAAATCAAAGTTGGCACATTGGGATCTATCAGATTAAACCCAAATGCCGCAGCTTCACTGGAGCAGACACATTTCCCCACTGCATTCTCAGAGGGAAGAAGGCTGAGGCATCTACTCTCAAGCTCAACCACAAGTTAGAGCTCCACTTTGTTCTGTGAAATTCAAAACACATTTTTTTCTCTCTCTCTTTCTTTTTATCCCCCCCTCTTTAAAATTTGCTCCTTCCCTTACTTAGGGTCTGGCTGGAATCAAAATTCTGAGAGCCAAAGACACCAGGAGAAAGACTGCTTTATTGTGAAATTCAATCTGAGTAAAAGCAAGATGAGTCAACAATCTTTTGACCTTACCTGATGATAAAGTCTAAAACTGATCCATATGGTTCAGAGAACTTGGACAAAGTCTGATAAACTGTCAAACCACAGAAAATTTAGAGTTTTGCTTGTCATCCTCTATAGAAATAATTCAGAAGTTTTTTCAAATTCAGAAGTTTTAGGAGCTTTCTAAAGCAGGGTCAACAGATCTGAGGAGACACAGTTTCGGGGTGACCCTGGAACTAATCCATGTTTCTGAGCCTCTTGAGATGAACCCAGGCCACATGTTTACAGACTAGAAGGGATGCCATTTGACCAGTCTGTACCAGTCTCACCACAAGAGATAGAGCATTTCCAAACCAGCATCTACCATGGGACAGTGAGGGAAGCTTTTCACCATTTTTTGGTTTCTACTTCAACAGCTAATCCCAGACATGACAGTGACACTAAGGTTTGAGTCCTGGCAAAAGACGATACTGAAATGACTGACTTAAATATCACAGCATTCTGGCTTAAATGTCACAGAACCTTTTCATGTACAAATTGTATTGGATGTAGTTCCCACCTTTCAAAGACTTTCTTGCCTATCATCATTGACTATCTCATTCTCTTTTGGCCTACATATGCAATCTAAACAAATGTACATGCCTCCTGCTTGGCCTCACCTACTCTTCCATCTTCCCATCATCCTTGCCATGACTTCTACCCTCCAGACCAAGGACTGGTAAACATTTTCTATAAAAAGAGAACCACATAATCAATACTTTACGTTCATAGCCCATGTGGTTTGTGTCATAACTACTCAACTCTGCTGTTATAGAACAAAAACAGTCATAGACAATACATAAATAAATGAGCATGGCAATGTTTCAATAAAACTTTATTTACCAAAACAGGCAGCAGTCTGGATTTGGCCCCCAGGCTGTAGCTTGCCAACTCCTATTTGAGATAGGCCAAATTTATTCCCTTGTAGGTGCTAGTTTCCTCTGCCTTAGAGCCTTTGTCCTTTCCCCCAGCTCAAATAAATTAATCAATTAAAAAATATTTTTTTTTCCTGAAAGATTATTATGGGCCAGATACTGTCCTAGGATCTAGAGATACAACAGTGAAAAAAGCAGATGACATTTTCTACTGTGACAGAATTTAGATTCTAGTGGAGCAAAGTAGACAATGAACAAGTAGCAAACAGAAACATACATTCCAGGTGGAAGTAGGATGAAGAAAAATAAGGCAGGGTAAAGGGATGGGAGTGTTATTTTTGAGTGGTCAGGAAGAATGTTGATGAGGTGATATGGAAGCACAGATAAATATAAAGCATGAGTTTAAGTTATGTGGCTATGGGGGGTAGGGAAAGTATTCCAGGCAGAAGGAACAGCAAGTGCAAAGTGCATGAGGTAGAGCATTCTTGGTATATTAGAGGATAGGAAAGTCTAGTTGGAGTGAAGTGAATGAGTGGAAGATGAGGCCAAAGAGGTAGCTGTGTGTAAGATTGTGTAGGGCCTTGCAAGCCATGGAAAGAGCTTTGGTTTTTATCCTGAATGAGACTACAAACCATGGAAAGGTAGAGAGAAGAGTGATATGATCTGCCTTATATCTTAATGGCATTACTCTGGTAGCCATGTGAAGTGCAGAGTGTAGGGTGGCAAAAGTCAAGGCCAAGGGACCTGATAAGAGACTGTTGCAATAATCCAGGTGACAAATGTTGTCCAGGGTGATCAGAGTAGAGGGATTAAGAGTGATCAGATTCTGAATATATTTTGAAGGCAGAGCTGAAAAGTAGGCTGTGAAGGAAATATGGAGCCAAGGATAATACTCAAAGTTTTGACCCGAACAACTAGAAGAATAGAGTTTCCATTCATTGCAATGGTGAAGTCTGTAGAAGAAACACATTGAGTAGAAATAGTTAAGATTTGTTTTCTTATCAGGCTATGTTTGAAATGCCTGTTGGACCTCTCAGTGGAAACGTTAAGTAGGCAGTTAAATATGCGCATTGGAGTTCAGTGGCGCTGTCATGGGCAGAGGCGGGTATTTGGGAGTTCTCTGCAGCTGGTGATATTTAAAGCCATGAAATGATGTAGAATACCTTGGGAGAAATGAGAAGAAGAGAGATCAGGACCTGGGCTCTGGGGCACTTAAACATTTTGAAAGTAGGAGGACAAAGAAGAGCCAACAACAAAAACCACAAAAACTTAAAAAGAGTGACCAGTGAGACAGGAAATGAAGTAAGAAAGAGTGACCCCCCCCCACCAGGAGCTAAGTAAAGAAAGCCTCTCAAGAAGGAGGAAATGAGCAATTGTGTGAAATACTGCTCTCGTATTGAGCAAGCTAAGGACGGAGACATGACCCAGATGTGGCAACATGGGAGCCATCGCTGACTTTGACAAGAACAGTTTGGGAAGTGATAAAGATAAAAGCCTGTGTAGAGTGGACATAACAGAGAAGGAGACAGGCCCAAATGGTGGCTTCCTTCTGGGATCCCCAAACACTTTATATTCTGTGATAACATTTTTTCACAATTATAAATATTGGCTTATACTTCTATCTCATGAACTAATTGTGAGCAATTTAAATGCTAAGCCATGTTCTATTCATCATCAGTCTTTACACTACACAATACTAGGCACATAGTAAATTGTCATTAAATGTTTGTTAAATGAATATGAAATTGTAATCTAAGAAATAAAGTTTTCCTATAAAGGAATATGAGTACCATTTAGACTAGAAGAATATTAATATTAAGATATTAATAAGCAGACTTTTTAAGAGGGGAATGTGTACTATCTGCTGTTGTATAATGTTGTGACACTGTAGATATTTGAGATTATACCCCAATCATTTTACTTGTCTGTCTTTAAATTATAAATATATTATCCTTTATAGTATATAGTGAACTCACTCAGTTGAATCAGTCAATTTTGCTAACAAGGACAGTGAAGCTCTGGAGCAGTAGGGAAATCTGCTCTCATTCTGTAGACTGCATGTACTTAATATAAGATTCCACAAAATTTGTATCTCTGCTTCCTTTTGAGGCTCCAAGTTTACCAACTCACCATCATTGTAAGAAAACTCCAATATTCCTATTGTCCATCTTTTTCTTAAAGATTATATTTTTTAAAATGAGAATCACTACAGTGAGTTACTTTGGGATATGAGTAATATTGGATTGATTAATTCCTTCTTTGTTGCAATGATTATTTGAGTATTCAGTCCTTGGAGCCATGACTATTCAGGCACAGAAACACAAATTATTACATAATAATTCAAGTGACTTTCCGGTTACACTACTCAATGTAACTAAGGTCTGAAACACTGGGTCCAGAAGTCAAATGATGATTTTCTAAGGGTCTATTTTAAAAAGTAGCTTCATTTCAGAGGATAAAAATTGCAATCCTTCCATCTCTGAGTGAGGGTTAGTGCAGTTAGTTACTGCAAATTAGTGATCTGGTTATACTTTATTTATTCAATATGTGGAGAAGTCTTTATAAGTGTTGGGTGAGTCATTTCATGAGACCAAAGCCAAGCAAAATTAGAGCACTCCAGGTTGAAGATATTTTTATTGCAATGAGAAGGTCTCTTTCTGGGTATTAAACATACAGGTGTGGTCAAACTTTGGCATGGAAAGTAAGAAGTCATGAATTCTAAGGCAATGACTCTTAATGCCTTGACTATGTAACACCATAGACATATCTAGACATATTTGCTACAAGAAGCCAAAAACACACGTGTAAGAGAAGAAATTAGGTAGAGGCAGTTGAATATTTTTTTCCCTTTACATTCCACTTGCCAAATGATCTCAAGGACTCAAATATCTGCTTTTTACATAAGGGCAGATTTTTTTTTCTATTTTACAGAGAAATAACCGTATAGAAAACTACTATGAATCACTTTTTTGTGCTGTTTGAGCTTCTTTTTGTGGGCCATAGATTTAATAGGTTGAAATGTTATTTAAACACCATAGATACTTAATGCACCATAAAAAGCCCTTAAGCTATGAAAAATTATGAAAATATCTCAGTGCCATTGCCACAAAAGTGAACAATCTTCTTAACATGAACTTCAAAGGTAAAATGAAATTACATTTCCCGTAGATTCCTGAGTGTCCGTTGACCAGTAATCGTGGTCTTCTGTGATTTCACCCGTGCTTCTCCTAGAGATTATATTCCAGCCAGCCAGCCTACTCTCTGCTGTAGTGGCTCTGGAAACTCAGCTCTTGAAAACATCATGGAGCTTCATCAATTATACGGCCAAGAGATCGCAACCACAATTGTCCTTTGGACACACAAAAGAAACACCTGGTACCAGTCAGACAGCAGTTTCCTGGTGCCCTAGGTGTCAGCATTACAGGCTGTTTAATCAGGAGCCTTTGGTCTAAAGAGAGTATCTATCAACAAAGCAATCAAATGGCAAGGGCACATTATTATTATCAATTTTGATAAGCTAATACAAATCAACGGAGATTTTTAATTGGTACCTAACAACTATGACTGTATAGATATCCATTTTACAATTTGAAAAATACACAAAACATATACAAAAGGGAATAAAATATTACGGTCTTAACACACAGTGGGAGGTTGTGTAAACATGGATAAAGTAGGCTTCTGTTCTTTCATATTTCTTCTTCTTTTTATACTTATTAAAGGGTCAAGGGAAAGGGAAAGTTTAAGAAATTGTATCTGTTAGGAGACTAGAATTTTATGCTTTCTCTACTAAAAGGGAGAAGTCAGTATCTTCTGGCTCTCTGCAAACCAGGGCATTCTCTGCCTTCCCTTAGGTGTAAACAGGTCTGAGCAGCCTCCTTCCTTTCCCCCCACTGTTATCTACAGGCTGTGCTTGAGTAGGAAATGCTCCCATTTCTTTTCCTTTCTTTCCTTGTTCTTTTGTTTCATCTTTCCTTTCTTTCTCTCTTTCTACAAAAAATTTCAAATGGGTAGTGCATGTGTTTTGAAAGGCAGTTTAGTATAGTGGTTAACATAAAGGCTTAGAGCTAAAGAACCCTGGGTTTCAATCTCAGGTCTGACAGCCACACTGCTCCCTTGGGCAAGTTATTATACTTAACTCCAAGCTTCGGATTTTTCCTCTGTAAAATGGAGATATCAATAACTAATTTCATGGTTATTGTGCTGACTAATTGAGATAATAAAATTAAGACACCAAACAGAGTATACAGCATGCATCATAGCTACTACTATTGAGAAAAATCAACTTATACAAAACATAAAAGACATTAACATTCTTTCATAGTAGAAATAATATTTGTAAGGACCTAATGGACCCACTAACACACTACAAAATTAGCTCAAGATGACATTAATAGGAATGAAATGCAGACCTTTTTCACACAACTCTAGGCAAATTAGCACAGACACCCAGAAAAGATGGAGATAGGAAAAAAAAAAATAGACAGCTGCTAACCTGACATTTAAAAATTGTGTATTTCTGCTCTTCATTTGCTCTAAGAGAGTATATTAGAGAGAAGATCCTGCCTAACAAGCTGAGAATGTGTAGTACGGGTCAATTAAGGTTTTAAAATAACACAAAGAATGAGTCCTCATCAGAGTTTGGTGCTTTACAATAGAAGAGAAACCAAAGAGAGATTTAATCAGTGTACATGGGCCTGGTTTTCTCGTCCTTACTCTTAGAAGAAGGAATCTTGCTTTATTCCAGCTATTTCCTGAGGAGAGCCCTTCTCCCTCCCCCGGCCCCCACAAGTACTCAGGCTAATTACAACTGGTGAGGTAGTTTCCAGGCTGAATAAGAAATCAAAAGGGAAGGGGAGGAGGTTGGTGTGGATTTCAGAGAAAAAAATAACTTAAGAAAAAGTATGTTCTCAGAGGGGGGAAAATGAGAGAATTAGGTCACTGAGTTGGAGCCAGGAAAAATCCACACGAGTGGAAATTGGAGCGATGAAAGTATTACATATTAACACATGCGAAGGCTGAATGTGCCCAGCCCAGGGGATGTCCTTCCCCCTCCTGGACAGTGTCTGGAGGCTGAAAGACCTCTAGGCTTTTCTATGTCATATTCATTCACTAATCAGTGCTATTCAGACAACCACACACATGGTCATACGTGAGGTGCCCTGGAAAACTCAAGGGCCACATAGCAACGATTATAATCAAAACCACAGGAGATTCTCATTTCAACTTCTGTAATATGAAGCTTCAAAGGCAGATATGCCTCCAATGAAAACCAGCACTGTCTTTTTCTTTCTTTCTTTTCCCTTTTTTTTTTTTTTTTAGTTCTGCTAAGTCTAGAGTTTTAGATTTAAGTACTTGACAATCATATATCAACACAGACAGAATGCATTTTGCCTAAAGCAAAGATATAAATGGCTTAAAGGGCAGGCAAAGTGTCATGTGTCAGTAGACATTAGTTGAGGTTAAACTCTGCTGATGTGACTAGAATATTGACACCTTGGTTAGAGTCAATATCTGGAAATTGGTGGTGTGGCTTGGCATACGGATCTCCTTAATGACTTTCTAGTGTAATACGAAAATACCAACTAGCACTCCACACATCTGAGAATCTTAAACTCCTTTCTCTCATGCTTTCACAAAAACTGTCAAACGCTTTTGTTATCCAAATGTTGGTGGAAAATGGGATATGGAGCACAAAATACAATCCTAAAAATCTTAGCCAAAATAAAGCAATGTTTTATTTTGATTGTAAGGCTAATTAAGCAACAGCAACTGAAGAAATACTGGGCCTGAATCTGGGGGTTAATTGCTATTACTTCGCTTTGGAAAAATCAAGAGTAGTATTCTTTTATTCACCTGTTTACTCATTTGTCTCTGATTGCTGTGGTCTTCTTTGTTTATCTTCCTGCAGCTTGCATGACCTAAAGTGACATGTTGTAGATGACTGTTAAGGAGGAATTTTTGTTTTGTTTTATTTCATTTATCTTGCTAATCTCAGATTTAATAATCTTAAGCTTGCTAAAGTCTTATGGCTGTGTTTCAGCTCAATTTGACTTTCTAACTCATTGCGTAGCACTTATGATTCTGGCTAGACCAATTATTCTGAAACTTATTTCTATGTGATAATGTAATGAAGAGCTTTTAAAATATACCAGTCCCCGGGCCCAATCCCTGACCAATTGAATAAGATTATCTGGAGTAGGGGCCTAGGAAATAGCCAGTACTCTTTAATATAGAAATGGCAAAACTCTGTCCCAACTACTGTGAGTTAATTGTCTATAGCTGTGTAACACACCATCCAATATCCAAGGACTCAAAACAATGATGATTTACTATTTTCCATCATTCTGTGAGTTAGGAATTTGGACAGGGCTCAGCTGGCTGGCTCTTCAGCTCCACATGAGTCATTCATCAGGTAGCTGGATTGGGCCTGAAGGTCCAATAAAGCTTCACTCACGTGACTGGCACCTCACTGATCTTCTGCATAGTTCCTGTCCTCCTACCCAACTGCCCACATGGCTAGCTTGGACTCCCTTATAGCATAGTGGTCTTAGGTTAGTCAGACTTTTTAGATGGCAGCTGATCTCTAAAAGAAAGGAAGCAATAACTGCTGACCCTTTCCAAAGCATAGCTTCAGAAATCCCAAATTACTTCTACCAATTTGGGTTTATCAAAGCAAGTCACAAGGAGGCCAGCCCAGATTCAAAAGGAAAGAAAATCAACTCTTCCTCTTCTTGTGAGGAGCAGCATGCACATACAGGGGCTGAGGAATTGCTAGTGGCCATACTTAGAGACTGTAGATCACATATCACCAGCTCCTGACCCCAAAGCCACGGCAGACATTTCTAACCCATCATGGTGGTCTGTCCCACTGGTCCTAGGCATAGTCTCAGAGTTCTGGTCAACACTGCATCTCAGAGGTCACAGCCTATAGACTGATATTGCCATGCTTGAAATGTATTGGCAAACCTGATCTATTGAAAAGAGTTGAAGTTCTAATTACTCTCTGCTGTGGCTTATGAAGCAGAGGTATTGGTGTTTTCCTGAAAGACCAGAAAAGTGCCAGTAGAACTCATGACCCTGTGAATTCTCACAATAATCCTGTGTGGTAGGAATGGCAGGTTTTATTATTATTCCCTAATTTATAAATGGAGAAACTGAGCTTGACTAAATATAAGGCACTAATTTCAGGTGCTGCAGAGGACATATAAGTCACTGAGACATTGTTGCAGTTCTTAGTATCATTTTCTGGCAAAGGAAAGGTGTTTAAATGACTAAGTCTAATACCAAACAAATGAAATAAAGGTTGTTGGACAAATAGGAACAAAATGATCCTGAAAGTCAAAGGCAGGAAAAGTTAACTCCAACTAGGGGCGTCTGGCTGATCGCATGGGGAATAAGGATGACGATAGGATAGATTCTTCAAAGAATGATTTGAACATCAGAGAATTAAGAGAAACATTGAGAAAATGAAGCAAGATATAAACTATTTTTTGTAAAAACATCCTCTTTAATATCTCATTCTGTCACCTGAGCTACAGTGCAGTGGTATCATCATAGCTCACAGCAACTTCAAACTCCTGGGCTCAAGTGATCCTCCTGTCTCAACCTTCTGAGTAGCTGGGACTACAGGTGGCAGCCACCATGCCCAGCTAATTTTTCTGTTTTTTGTAGAGATGGGGTCTCACTCTTGCTCAGACTGGTCTCTAACTCCTGGCCTCAAGTGATCCTCCTGCCTCGGCACCCCAAAGGCTAGGATTACAAGCATGAGACACTTTGTCTGGCTTGTTACAGGTAATAAACCAATATTGATACATTATTATTAACTAAAGTCCATACTTCACTCAGACTTCCTTAGTTTTTATCTAATGACCTTTTGTGTTCCAAGATCCCATCTGAGAGTACATTTAGTCATCATGTTTACTTGGGCTCCTCTGTGTTGTGACAGTTACTCAGACTTCCCTTGATTTTCATGACCTTGACAGTTTTGAGGAGTACTAGTCAGGCGTTTTGTAGAATGTCCCTCAACTGGGATGTGTTTGATGTTTTTATCATGATTATGCTGGGATTGTGGGTTTTGAGAGGAAGATCACAGAGGTAAAGTGCTTTTTTCATCACATCATATCAAGGATACATGCTGTCAACATGACATCATTCTTGATGTTAACCCTTGATTGTCTTGCTAAGGTGGTATTTGTCAGTTGTCTCCATTATAAAGTTACTCTTTTTTCTCCCTTTCCAAACTGTACTTTTTGGATAGAAGTCACTATCTATGCACCACCCACACTTAAGGAGTGGGGAGTTATGCTCTACATCCTTGAGGGCAGAGTATCTACGTAAATTATTTGGAAATCTACATGTGTGATTTGTGTATTCCCTTTCTCCTTCTCCCCTTCCCCCATTTATTTTTCTTATTTGTATCACTATGGAAAAATGGATATTTATTACCACTTTATTTTAATTGCTCAAATTGTTCCAGCTTTGGCCATTGGGAGCTCTTTCAGTTGACTCTTGTGTCCCTTTGACATATTCCCATTAATGACTTTTGTTGGTGTGGTGTTTTGCTTGTTTGTTCGTTTTGACCATTTCTCTACTTTTTGGCATGAGAAGATGCTTCGAGCTCTGCTTCTGCATTTTTGTGCTAGTCCTAGACCAGCCATTTCTCCAACAAACCTGGTTCCTTGCATTGGAAAGTGGCACTAGAAACCAAGATCTGGGTGCTGGGTGTGCTCACTCCTGCTGCATGTTGTTGCTTGTAGGTCCTCTTGCCTATATATAATATAATAGAACAAGAATATATAATAGAACAAGAAAATAGATGTGCGTGTACCAGCCCATGTATATACACATATGTATGAATATTTCTATATGTAATTATCTATATTAACCTTAACACGAGTTCATACTGGTATCTCCAACTCTGATCCATTACTACATAGATCATTCTAGCCTCCTTCCCTTGCTTATCTGTAACCTCGCAACTTAGAGAAATGTGGCTCCAAACCCCTGTCATCCATTCACCTAATTGTTTCATTCCTGTGTTCATGTATAGGGCATCAGAATTGTTAACCAATACTTAACTCTATCAAATAGAGCAGTGTTTATGTACAGTTTCTTTTGCCTTTAGTCTTACAGACTCCACTTATTTCCAAAGTCACTTAGTTCAGCATCTTTCCCCTTCAGTGAGGTTGTTTCATACAATTGTAATACAGCTAGATTGTCTTCTCATACTCTGCATTCCATCCAACCTCCTCAATGATTTTCTTTAAATTTACATTTATCAAGGTTCACTGTTTGGGCTATACATTTCCATGGGTTTTGGCAAATGCATAGTGTCATGTATTCACTATGCCATTATTAATTTTATTTGTTTAAATAAGATGTACATGGTACTATGTGGTAGACACTAAGTCATTTAATTCTTATAGCAATGTTAATAGACAGATATCATTATCACATCATCTTTGCTATAGGTAAGAAAAATTAAAGCACAGAGAGGTTAGCAACCTCCTTAAAATCACAAGCTGACATGGGTAGCCCCGGGTTGAGAACCAAGAGCATTTGTGCTCTGACCACTGCACTGTGCTGCCTCCCCGGAGTCATGATGATCTCTTCTCCTACTGTGCTTTTATGGCTTCCTTCTATTCTTTCTTTTCCTCGTGAAACAATTCTCCGTTTACCACACACTGAATTTAACTCTTACTTGCTGCAACTCTTTACCAGCCTTCTCAATTGACATTGATTTCATAAATTCGAAGCGTGAAGACAGATAGGAAGCACCATGCTGAAATCACTCCGTAAAAGCTGACGGTTCCTCTGAATCCACAGCACGCTGTGTATGGGAGTGGATGCAGCTGACTGGGCTTTTCTGCTTCGGAATCAAAGGTGATTAAGTATCAAACTTGAAACTTTAAAGGGAAGGCAATTTTAAAAGTTAATGCAACCTTTCAGTCACTTGCAAATGGTCTTCCTTTCCCTTTCATTCTCAGGAAAAAAAGGAAAGAACAGAAAGAAAAACCTCAAAAGCAGCTTTTCTATTATCATTAAGAATTTCAGGAGCTATTGAAGAAATGAATCATGTTTTGGAGAATTAAATTCTGATCACCGCTGTTTCTTCTTTGGGAAAAGCGGGTGCATGTACTGGAAATATTCATAAAAGCTTTCAAGGAGATATAAGATCTGGGTAAGAAGCTTTCTCTATTCTCTTCTCAATGGATTTAGAGTAAAAATACAAGTGGAGAGAGTACGCAAATTCATCCAAGCAAGTATCACATGGGTATTAAGAAAGAAGGTCATCCAATTAGCTAATTACTTCTTACATATCCTTGGTGTAACAATCAAAATCAGTTGCTATCAGAAATCTGTGCTTAGAGAGAGCAGGCAATCCAAGTTTGAAATTCGCCTGGCTTTTAAAAAATCTCAAAAGGCATCATCCACATATGAAGTCTACGGTATAATTAAATATTGACATACAATGTTTCTTGGAATTCTAAGACATTTTGCTTTTCATTGTACTCTCTATCAGCAAGGCCAAAATCAGGCCAATGGCAGTGGAAATTATACTGCTGATCCCTGGATATTTTCCTGAAACTTCAGGAAACCGTTCCAGCGGACAGAAGGGAGAAGGAAATTAATGTCTATTGAGTGTCTAGTAGGTACATTTTTAAAATATGCTTCATTTAAACCTCACAAAAACCCCATGTAGATCTTGTAGACCAAGTAAGGAAATTATTATTGCTGTTTTTAATGCAAAAGGAAGCTAATAAATGTGGAAAACCTGAGACTGTGAGACATATTCAGTCTCTGTCCCATCCCAGCAGGTGGTAGAGGTAGGACTAGCACTCAGGTTTTGAGTCTTTAAGCTGCAATATTTATTTGTTTCACAACGTTACCTTTTGACATCCCACACTGAAGGGCAGGCTGGTGGGAAAAGGGTGTAAGCAGTGAGAAGGCAGCTGTATAGCAGAACAGTAGGGGACTGAGGAGGGAGACCAGAAGGTAATGAAGT
Source organism: Lepilemur ruficaudatus (assembly GCA_963574885.1). NCBI lineage: Eukaryota > Metazoa > Chordata > Mammalia > Primates > Lepilemuridae > Lepilemur > Lepilemur ruficaudatus. The sequence goes on from CAUYRT010032894.1 coordinate 38,045, forward strand.
CTACCCAGGGGACTGGCAGACCTAGGAGGACTTGAAGACGGCATCCGCTACCTGGATGGGTTGACTTAAGGTCCCAGGATTGATTCCAAGTTTCTCTTTGTCTTTTAGATACAGTTCCTGGGAAGTTTCCAACAGCCCATTAGGAGGTACCTCCCTTCCACTGGAGGCATGATGCGAACCAGAAAGCTGAGGTGTTTCAGGCCTTCAGCAGGGCAGTATTTCCTGTCTTTGGCCTGTTTTCCTTGGGCCAACCTCCTTAGAGGTCTTGGCTTCTCCACCAAAGGGACCTGGGATCATCAGGCAATAATTCTCCGTTTTATTGCTCCTGTTCTACATTCCTGACCTATGACTATTTGCAGACATTGGGACCAGCTTTCCAAAGCCCAGCATAAGCTGCTTTAATTTTATCATTGTCCTATAATTTCATGGAAATGGCTGCTGCAAAGCCAACAAATGACTAATAAAATCCCTCTGCCCACTCATTTTTAATGTCATTCTGGAACTCCAGAACAGGGACCATCTGGTTACGGTGCTTACTTTAATATAAAAGAATAGCTGAATTGAAAATCCTATTTCTGAGAGAACATTGGAACAAGTCTTCTGTTTGTGAACCCAAAGCACAGCAAAACAAGTTTAATGTTTCATTTGGGCACTCATGAAATATTCTAGGTGCCACATACTCAGCTTTGCCTATATACACACACACACATACATGACAAACATGAATCAACACTCTATTACTAATAACTATTACATTCATTAGCACTATCTATGTGCCAGGCAATGTACAAAGCACTCCAGGTAATTTTTTAAGAGTACTATTAATGTACTCATTTAGTAAGTGAAATAAATAGATGCTTAAAGAAGTTTAAACTGGCTCCAAGTCACACAGCTAGTAAATATCAGAGCCAGACTTAGAACCAAGGTCTATCAGTTTCTACGTATGTGCCCTGGGCAATTGGAGTTATTTCACTTTCTCTCGAGAAAAAGCCATGTTAAGCAATAACTAATTTTTCAATTGGGTAAATTCATTTTCTAAATTTTAAGGTTTTTATTTTGGAATAATTTTAGATGAGGCTGAAAAGTTGCTAACATAGTACAGTTCCCATATACTCTCCACTCGGCTTCCTCTAGTGTTAACGTCTTACATAACCATGCCACATCAGTCAGAACTAAGAAATTATCATTGGTACCATATAGTGAATTCAACTACAGACTTTGTTCAGATTGTGGCATGATTTTTATTTGCAAGTTGTTTTGTTAGTTCTGATTTGATCATCCTTTTTAGGACCTTTTTAAAAAGTGTTTTTAATTCTGCAGGGAGTTGAGTGTAGTTTTCAACTGTGGTGAGTTGTTTACAAAACAAGCTGGGCCCTGCCTGGCATTAAGGACTGTAAACACATTTCTGGGTTTGAATACACTTCCTGGTCAATCACAAGCAGTTAGGACCCCACCACTGTCCCTTCTGCTGATCTGTATCTTCAACCTCACCTACTTTCTTTATGCGACTCTTAATCCTGTGATTTGACTTAGTCACTCTGACTCACCTCTCAGGTTTTTCTTACCAAGATTTGGAAACCTGACTAAGAACTTGTAGGTTTCTAACCTCCATCTCTATGTGCCACATCAGTTTTCCTTCAGGACACACTTGATGATCAGAATTCAGTTGTCCCTCCAGCTGGAGAGTTAGGGTTTTGTATTCTTATTGTTAGGTTGTCTGCTGACTCTACTTAGTAACCACAGTTCACAAGGAAGGGCCCAAATCCTGCTCTGACAATTAATTTGTCCCATTTTATGGAGGAAATGGAAACCTCAAGTGATTGGTTTAGAATTACATAGCATGTGCCTGGACAATTAAAACACCCAGGACAGGAGAGGGAACTTCCTAAGTGTTCTTCAGTTGTTAGGACAAGTGCAGCTTAAAATAAAAATTAAACAGAAACCAAACATCATGGAAAGGTATATTTTAGAAAAGAATTTAAAAGCCTTTCCCCTGCCAAATGGCAGAAGTATTTTAATCCACTTTTGGAAAGGAATGCTGTCATTAGTCACAGCATTTCAACTTGGGCTTTGACCAGGCAAAACAAGTATTAAAATCAGACTTAACATGTCTGAAACAAATTTATCATCTTTTTTTTTTTCTTCTGAAACCAACCCCTTCCCTTGCCTTTCCTGGTTCTATTACTGGGTCTTCCATGTTCCCAGGCACCAGGCTGGCAACTCAGTGTCATCTTCTGTTCTCTTTACAACAGCATGCAAAACCAATCACCAAGTCCTGCCAGTTTTGCCTCTGTTGCTCTCATGTTTGCCCAGATCTTTCCATTTTTACTGTTGTCATTTCTATGATTAGGTTATTACAAACCTCTAGATCTTGTGCCTCCACTGTATCTGATGGGCATTAACTGTCAGGTTATTCATCTGCTCAAAAACTTTAATGACACTCCTACGTACTGGAATTAGAATAGACTCCTTCCTCTGGCATTTGAGGTCCTCCATCCTCTTGCTCCACTTTTGCCATTTTATCCATTAGTACACTCTTGCTACATACACCATGAACCAATCTGGCTAGTTCGTGTTTTTCTCTGAACATATACTGCCAACTGGCATTTGCACGCACTGTTTTTTCCTGCTTGGAAGGGCTTCTCTGTTCCCACGCCTAACCCCAGCTTATTGGCATACCATACATGAGGGGTTGGCAAACCCTTGAGGGCCAGATCTGACCTGCCAGCCTGTCTTTGTAAATAAAGTCTTATTAGAATATGGCTATGCCCATTCACCTGAATATATTGTCCATTGACAGAACATGTGTGCTGAACCTTGCAATACAGCCTTAGCTGAGATTGATTTCTCTGAGTATCTAACTCAGTGTGTTTCAGCAAAAAATTGCTGAGCTCCTATCATGTGCTATAATAAATATACAAAAACAGGAAAATTGTGGTCCTTCACTCAAGGAGATCACTGCCTAAAAGTGATGACAAAACTATAAAATTCCTCTATAATATGATTAGTAGAATAATAGTAGCACATATAGGAGATACCTGGTGGCATAGAATAGGGAGTTATTAATTTTTTGGAGGGGCTGAAGTGGTGGGGAAAGTATGGTTAATAGCTGAGGTGGGTTTGAAATTATGTATAGGAGTCTGTCAGGGTGATAAAGGGTTTATTCCTTCCAGATAAAAAGGTATGGAGGGATATAATCACATGGTCTTTTTAGGGAACCTCAGGAAGCCCTTATGGAAGTAAAATGGAAAGAGAATGGGCTTTGGAGTCAAATTAACCTGGATTTGAATTCTGACTTTCATGCCCATTAGCTGTGTTACTTTGAGTAAGTCTTTGGCTTCTATTAGCCTATTTTCTCATCCTAGCAGTATTTACATGAACTGGCAAGACATAGGTGAATGTTTATAGCACAATATTTGACACAGTGTTAGGTACAAAAAAAAGGTAGTTCTTATTATTCATATTGGCAAAAGAAAAAGTTCATGTAGATTTGGATGAAATAGGAAGGCTAAATAGGAAGGGTAAAGAGAAAGGTGCACATCCCTCAAGATACAAAGACAGCTGCTCTTTCCTCTGTGTCTTGTGATCTCTATACGTCCAATAGCACTTGTTCTTTGCTGCATTATACACAGCAGGTATGTTGATCTAATCCTTTACTCCAAACTGTGAACTCCTAGAAGATAGGGATCTTTCCTTATTCATTTTTGTGTCTCTCCACAAGGAAAATTTGAACAATCAGGAGTGAATTGCTCATGAAATTTTAGGCATCAGGAGAAAGCCAGTATGTTTTCAAATCCTTCCACAAAGGCAAACCTAGTATGCCATATATAAGGTCAGCCCTAGGGGTCCTAGAAATAACAGGACCTTTAATTATAGAACTAATATCATACACTGAAAGCTTACTATGTGTAAACAACTTTGCACAAGTTAAGTCAATCCCTCACAACACCCATGCAAGTTACTATTCCACTTCACAGGTGGGGAAACCTGAGGCTCAGAAAGGGGAGGCAACTTTCACAAGGCCACACAGCTAAGGGGCAGAGCCCAGGTCTGCTTCCTGCCAGGGTTCCTGAAAAATGCCCTTTGATTGCCCAGTGACCAGGAAGGAGGTTAAGGAATCTTTTAAGCTTCAGCTCCCTGCTGTGCATTACTCCTTTCCAGCATTTTCCAAGATGGCGTTCCTCAGAATACTGGCCTGAAAGCAAGGCTAGTACAGGGAAGTCACATGGGTAAGATATGACATGATAGGATTCCTAAATTGCTGACATTTGTTAGAATCCCCTGGCCTTCTTTTCTGTCCAAAGCACACTCTGGTTCAGACAGAAAGTGGGGACTCTTGGAGCTGTCAGCACCCTCAGCTTACTCTGTCTTAAATGTTACCTTGTATGCACTTTCAGGCTTGTTGCTCTTGCCTGCATCACGGGTCCATCAGAATTCTGCACTTATGGGACAGCACAAACACTGTATGTAAAAGGGGTGGCAAGCAGTGGCAGACACAAATACTGTGCATATCTTCTCTGTTCATGTGCATACTCCATTGTCCCATGGAACTTCACCCGCAAAATACAAGTTTAAAATAAAATTATTAAGATTTTCAAGATGGTGACAATAGAGCATTAACCCAAGTGAAAATGGGCCTCATGTGACCGCATAGGTGGTATACTCAAGAAGCTTGCTCTTCCCAGGAGATATTAAGAGATATGCTCAAGGAGGAGGGTTCTGTAGGCCAAACTGTTTGTGAAACCCTCCTCTGATCTCTTAGTACTCTTAACCACTTACCCACCTTCTTTGGCCCAGTGTTTAGATCCCACTCAAAAATCTTCAACTCAGGCCTTAAGAAGCAAAGGAAGAGAGGCCTCAGGCCATTATCTCAGGTGTTCAGAATCAAATAAACTTGTTTCTGGTCTCAATAAATGTACTTGTCTTCCCAGTGGCCACACTTCCACCACATACTCTGGTTTCATGTCCTGGTCTTGTCCATATCTAATTCTCATGCCCCACCTACGTCTATACTTGAGTATAGGTACTTCTGGTGTTGGTCTGTACTTCAGTATAATACCCAAAGAAAAAATGTAAATGATAGAAAGAAATCCAATTATTTAAAGCTCTCTATTCTTTGCCTCATGTGCATTTTCCTTTTGTTTTCATTCAATATTCAACAAGCGTTGGCCAAGTAGCTTCTGCGATGAGCCAGCTCTCCTGCAGGAGCAGGAGGGGCAAAGGTAAAGGTTTCATGGTCCCTGACATCAACACAGTCACAGTCTACTGCCTTCTGAGACTGGAACTTTATACGAAATGTATAATTTAAATTAAAAAATGTTCTGGACAGCTCCCCTGTTTTGCTCCTTTTTTATCCCAGAGGTGTGGTTTGTGAGACAATCATGAGGGCAGGTGCCCTGGGGACATTTTCCTAGATTAGCCTTCCATGCTCTCTCTCTAAGGGGTGATTTTTTTTAAACACAAATTGTACTCTATATTTAAGTAAATAAGGTACTCCCCTTAATCTGGAATGCTTGGCCAAAATTTTTAAAGCTCTTTAACTATAGTTTTAACTGATTTCCAGATTTAACCCCAAAGCATTATACAAGGTTTCCAGTGTCTGTGGCTTCTCCCATTTCTCTTAACTCTTAGTCAACCACTAGACTGCACTGAAATTCTCTTACCTTGCATTTTTAACTCCTTTTCTGAAGAGCATTCTTCATCTCAATGCGAAAGGTCCAGAGCACTTCAGTTCTAAATTCTAATTAGCAAAAGATTAGGCATGAATCATTATAGATCTGCAGACGTACTTTGATATGACTACCGAGGTGAACGTTCAGTTTTGAAGATGATGGATTAGAAAATTTTCATTACAAGGACACTCTTTCCTGGAGTGGTGGTGAAATAAGTGGTGGGAAAGGGAAGGAATTACTCTTTATTTAAAATCACTTTGTCTGTGACTTGGGAAATTGGAGTATCATCAATTCTGCTTCATTATGGCCAAAGTTCTATGTTATACTCATTAGTCATGCATCCATCCATTCATTCATCCATTATTTCAACAGTTTCTTAAAGGTCTACCATGTATCAGTCACTGCACGGAGCTCTGAGAACACAACAGTGAACAAGACACAGCCCTAGCCTCTAGGCAACAATCACAATGTAGAGATAATATAAGAAGATGGGGAAGGCTAGCAAATCTGGTCTTGCTTGAGGAGGCTTCAGGGAAGACGTTCTGAAAAAAAAAAAAAAAAAAAAAGACAGCTAAGCATTTTAATCATGGGTTTTCAAAATTTAGAGAATTGTCTAATTTTGTAGGTCAGACATAGCCAAGAATCTGCATTTTAAGCAAGTACTCCAGGAGATTCTAATGCAGAGGTCTTCAAGAGTAGTCTTCAAAAAATATTTATCTAAGCTGCATTGTATTTCTATTTGTGTTATTTCTGGAAAACAAAACGAAATATTAATAATTTTTTTCAATAAGGGGCACAATTTCATAGGACATTGCAGAGAAAGCCACCACTCACTTTTATTTTTTTCCTGTAAAGGGTATGAGGTTTTTTCGTGATGTTCAACAGTCATTTGTTAAAAAGATTGAGAACTATCACAGGGTTTGCCTCAAGACCCATGATTATTGCAAAGATCTAAGCCAGATAATAGTCAACAATATTTTGTAGAAAGGAGTCATGTATTTTCTTGAGAACTTAGATGTATATGAGAACACATGTAAATATAACAAAGAAACACTATGTAGATTAGACCACTTTTACTTTAACAGAATATTTCACTCAATTTCCTTAGCTTAGCAATTACTTTTTAAAGATGTAGGTGTTTAGTAACATTCTAAAGAAATACATTTTAAAACATGGAAGTTGACATTTTTGAATTAGCATTTTATTAGAACACAATTTAATTTCTAAATCCGAACCTTAAAGGACCCAGCAGATAATTATAGTCTTGAAGGAGCTTCAAATCCACCTTAGTGGTACTGTATCAACCAATCAACCAGAGGCCACGTTTAAATTTTTAAACAGCACATTAAATAATTAAACAGCATAACAAATTATGTTTTGGATAACTGTCACAGCCTAATTATTTGAGCATACTTAAAAAAAACCATAAATGGTTCATTAGAGGTACTTTTGAAGCCAAAAATGCTAATATAAGTCACATGGAAATCCTATAAAGAACTTGGCATGAAACAGGGAATGAACTTGCTGCTGGAAATAGCAGATTAAACAAAAACTCAATCAACGTAGCTATAACAGAAGCATATGTACATAGACATAGCAGATTTATATGGTAAACACATTGGTGGTCCTTCTCTCTTTGCATCAATTTTTACAGGCTTTTATAAAGGTCTTTGTTTAACCGATTTCATGATCAATTTCACTACACCTTGCTATGGCCATGAATGAAAAAAGTACTTCATGAATTTTATTTAAAACACCAGAACAGGAGTTACAGAAAAAAAAAAAATCAACTTTTGTATCCTATTTCCTATCTTTGTTGACAGAAATTTCTTAGTCCTACAACTGAAAGAAAACCATTAGATATTTTATGATGATTGCTAGTGGGCTTTTTTCATGGTGCACTTTTCCCTGAGATGTGTTTGAAAAATTTTAAGGTCTTTGATTGTTATTTCCTTCTTAGATTCCATTATCCTGTGTTCCAAATAACATTACATATTAGTCAAAACCCAACATTTACATGATGTAGATGTTATCACATTCTCTGCAGTGGTTGTTCTTTCTTGGTGTTTTAAAAATACTGTTTTTCCATTTACATGACTTCAATTCAATCCCACATAATAAAATCATCTCTGGCTGAGAGGGTATAATGGCAAAATTCCTATAATCACACAAGACTATACATTTTATATGGCATGCCTAATTGCATTTTTAAAGGAAGAAAATGTTCTGGGGTTCTTTATTTTGAGGTTGAGCCAGATGGAAGCATGGCCTAAGGAATCTAGAAGGAATTAAATCTAAAACACTTAATCAGCTTCAAGTCTGTTCATCAACACTGTAGTTCAACTGAAAATGAACCCTAGTTGCAGGAACCTGAATTTATTACACCCATTCAATCAAAACAACTGCTTAATTCAGTGACCATCTCTGTTAAGTCATTTATTTGACTGGGCAAAAGAAGGTGGAGATTGAAAGAAATAAAAGGTGTCACTTGGATTCTAGTTCCTGTTGTCACTACCAGTTGCATCGCCTTGGGAAAGTATGTCACCTCCCTTTGCCTCCATTTCCATAAAATGATGGGAATGACATGCAATAGTCCCTAACATCTCTCTTAACTGGAAAATTCAATAAGCTGTTGAAAGCAGTTATTCCGCTAAGGGAAATCAGAAAAGAAGATAGTGATGAAGGACCTCAAAGACCTTGCCACCAAGCCACTCCTCCTTATATGAAATAATTGACTTATGCCAGACCACCCAGCTTACTCATTCTTGAGTTGACACCTTCACAACATCCTTGGGTTAGGGATGAAATGAAACTCATTCCAACCTTTCTGAACCAACTACACAACACCTCAAGAGGTAGCTGGTTCAAAACAGCAGATTCGTACCTTGGAATGTGCCAGGACAATAACCTCTTCTTCTTTACTGGGAGATTTGCAAAGGTAAACAAAAAATACACAAGATAAACAGAAGATACTAGGGAGTGGGGGAAAGAGAGGAGTGGAGTTTTAATTACCACCTGCAAATGTGCATTTATCTGCAGGTGCCAGGGTCTGTGAATTTAAAACCTCCATAACCAATCAACCAATAGGGGAACATTTTTCACACATAACATGTGAAAACCATATTACACTTAACAATTCTTAGACTGTCTGGAGATACACACACACACACATACACATAAATTTAACAAAATGAGTTGCAATCTTCAGAATGTGACTAAGTATAGCTGCCTCAATAAATGTTAAACATAGAAATTTTAGGGCTAGCCTGGGTTTAAATTTCACCCCTAATTCCATCCCAGAGGGCTACTGATATTAATATTTCCTGCACTGTATTAGCATGGAGTGTAATGCTAAAACATTTCCTTGTGTGAAATGAATATTTTAAAGATCCAACCCATTCAATGCATCCATCATTTCCATTATAACTGATCTTCCTCTCAGACTGTATACAGCTCTTGGAGTCTTAGAAATATCATAAGGTTTTTCACAGCTCAGAGATTTCATATTCAACATGTAGTAGACTTAAATCCAAATTGGATTTTAAAATGTAACATTTTGAAACCAGAAGCAAATTAAAAACAACATATTATATGCAAAAGTATTTATTGGAGGGCAAAGTGATGAGAAGGAGAGGTCCTGGTTTTACTTGATTTGGCTAGGGTTCTAATATAAACTCTGTAAAGCTGGGAAATTAACTAAATTTATCTCAAGGAGCTTCAGTTCTGTTATCTGTAGAATGGATGTGATCATACTTTCCCTACCTACTCACAAAGTAGTGTTGAAAACAAAGGAGCAAGTTGATGTGAAATACGATGCTTAGCCCCCCCATTTGAGACAGCACTCTGCTAAATTGTGGAGTTCACCTCGCTTGTTCTATCCATACTAACACTGTTATTCAAACTGTCAGTTATGGGTACAGTTATTCCAGGTGTCACTAACAGGAACTGAGAGAGGATTTTTAAAGAAATGAATAATTGAGAATGAACATACTATGGAATGAGAACCAGAAACAATTCACTGTAGGTTAATTGTGTAACAAATAATAGGAGTGTGGGTCTGGTGTTAGCAGCCAATTCCTCCTCACTGGTGAATTGGTCAATTCTCTGCCTTATGGGATCTGGATCCCTTATCTTTCCATCCCCTGATTTTGCATATGCCAATGTTTGTCCTCTTCATTTCCTGTCGTTACCAGACTGGTTGAAACTGTTGATTCCCTATATCTGGCCATTTGCACTTTACAGATAATTTCTGGATTCTGTGGAATTGGCATCGGTGGGTTCCACATCCCTGATATCCTTTGGGAAACTCTGAAATGCTGGTTCTTTCCTATTGGGAATAGCATCTGCTGAATGTGCTTCCTGTTCTGCTTGGTTGTGTTTATTTTTATGCTCACAGTGTGTCAAAGTTTGTGCGGGACACCCTGGATGCAAGTAAGCATCACTGGTGAGGCGTCACCTGTGAGGAACACTTTATCTCTCTGTCCCTCCCTGTCCAGGAGTACGTTTCTTTGAGCTGATTTGTGAGAATAGGAGGGGTTGGATATGCCTGAGTTTTTGGCAAGATGAGAAAATTGTTTAGGTTGAGTGACTTGAAAATGGGTCCTCTTTTATTCCAGCTTTATGGAATCCAAGGTGCTTCCTGGATCTCCTCATTCTCTTAGTGATCATTGTCATTATAACTGTCACTTATTAAGTACTAACTCTGTTCCAAGTACTTTAAAGGTGTAATCTCATATAATCCTCATAAAGACTCCAAAGAGTACCTTATTTTACAGATACAAAAATGCAACACATAAAGAGATAACTTTCCCAAGGTGACATAGCTAGTTGAGGTCAGGGCCACTTTTAATCTCAGTTCTATCTGTCTGACACCAAAGCCCTTGATTTAATCACATCTCTCCATCACGTCCCTTGACCACAGCAATTTTAGCTACCCAGAACTCTAATGTTTAACTTTTCAATGTCTATTTTTAGGGCATTTTTTTTCAAAGTTAAAGGTTTTAATTAAATATAAGATTTAATTAAGTTGTACTTCCAGAATGTACACTTGCCTTTAGTAACATCATTTTAGCAATATAGTGATGAATTTTTCCCTTTAATCCTTTAAAAAATGTTATCATTATGTGTTCTTAGCATCATAGATTCTGAGTGACAAGTGGTATTAGAGGGCATTTAATTGACAGCTGAATTTCCTCTACATCTAATAAGCTTCACTTATGTTGGAACAAAGCATCACATTCTCTCCTTGGACAGTGGAGGCTGGGAGATTGAGTCTTTGGTTACTAGACAAAAATGTCAGTATTAGATTGAGGAGGTGTTGGCCCAGCCAAGTTAGATGTAATCAATATCTGGACACATGACATACTTAAGTCACTAGGATTGGTGTTGAGAAATTTCTTTTGTCTTTCTCTTATCTGTTGAGATTGTTAGCCACTAGAATATAGGAACGTAAACTTGCCTAAGAGTTTACTACTCCACCCTTTGCATTCCTCCCCTAAGGGGGAAGAGTCTGCCTTAGACTGGCAAGATTCTGAAAGACTCAGCTTTATACCCACAACACATTAATGAGCCTTTATTGATGATTAGTAGTGATAGTAAGCTAACATTTCTTTATACACTGTCAGGCGCTGTGTTCAGCACTTTTAAGGCATTCCTTTATTTACTCCTCTGAAAGGGAGATACCACTTACGGATGTGATGTGGACTAAATGAGATAAGACAGAAAGAGCACTTAAAACCACGCCTGTTTGGGTGTGCTGTAGCCTCCGTGACTGTAGCCGTGATTATGATCAGCTAGTGCACTTCCTTACTCTTGGAAGGGAGGTAGGAGCAGGTTGGTAATGGATAATTGCCCTCGATATTAACTCATATTTTTTTACCTGATACCATTTCCAATCTCCTGTGAAATCCTATCCAGACCCTGTACTGACTCTCTTGGCAGTTTCTAGATGAAGTACTCTACCTTTCACTGCTGATGAAGTCTGTTTTTGGCAGAAGCTGATCTCAGATCTGAGCACAAATGAAAGAGAATCCCCTGCCTCACTGCCTGGTCCATCATGATCAGAGATTGGCCCCATATGTGTTGAGCCAACAGCTGGATTATTTGAATAGCTGGAATGAACAAATCGCAACAGCTCCTGCAAGTCTCAGGACTAACGTACAGTGATGTGCAATTCACTAACACAGTCCAGACCACTTAATGCGGGAAAAACTGGGGGCCAGCCCATAATACTGAGCAATCTTAATTTGTTTGTCCAGAAACTAGAGGAAGGAGAAGTCAGTGACTTGCAAAAAATGTTTCAATAACAAAAAGCTTAGTCTTGGTGTGCAACTTTCCTTATTGAATCCCTAAATTTCCACCCACTACTGACCTTGATTTATAATAATGCTTCTGTACTCTCATCTCCAGCATGGGAAATAGGAAGAGGGTGGTCTCTGCTTTCCTTTAACATGATGACAGGGTAGTATGTAATCTTTTAATTAACTGTAATGTGTGATATTGGGAATGACGTATAAGAAAATAAAGAAGCCCATTACATTTCCAGATTCCAATCAATTGTATATTTGTAAAAATACTTTGAGTTAGCAAAATTTTGAGTGCTAAAGCTATTAAAATTTACTTAATAGAAAACCCTTCATAATGGTTTAGCAGTTCCAAAGTTACCTAGGGCAGTCTGCATGGTCCTCACATCATAGTGAATTGGTAATTTCTTGTGCAGAAATTGTCAGAAAACAAGAGGAACGAGGTGCAGCAACTCATGCCTATGGCCCCAGCACTTTGGGAGGCTGAGGCAGGAGGAACACTTGAGATCAGGAGTTCAAGACCAGCCTGGGCAACATAGCGAGAACCCGTCTCTACAAAAAACTAAATAATTAGCCAGGCGTAGTGGCACGTTTGTAGTCCCAGATAATCGGGAGGCTGAGGTGGAAGGATCACTTGAGACCTGGAGTTCAAAGTTGCAGTGAGCTATGATTGCACCACTGCACTTCACCCTGGGCAACAGAGTGAGACCCTGTCTCAAAAAAACACAAAGAACAAAAAAACGGAAGGAAATCAGATGCATAACTAGAAACTTGTGAAGATTGGGAATGACAGGAAAACTTTCACTTCCTACTATGTATATTAGGCATATAATTAAAAAAAAACTGTATTTACTTTTTCAAAATTAAAACAATACATGTTCACAGTTTTTAAAACTCAACTACAATAATGGAACTTTTAGTACCAATTTCTTAGCTCTTCACTCCCAAGTCCATTGCCCACTTTCAAACATTTTAGCAGTTTCTTCAGCTATTTACTTCCATACTTTTAAACTGTATAATGCTATTTCTTGATTATTTCTGAGAATTTGTAGACATTGACTCTCGAATAATGACTTCCTTTAGGGAAAAGGAGGATTTCTCTTTTACCTCAATCCATTTCCCCATGGGCCTAGTGTGATTATATAAAAATTTCTAGTTAAATTGGTAGAACTAGGACAGGCCACAAAGGCTGATCCAAGCTGAAAAATTGAAAAGAATGGTGATTTTTTTACTTGGCAAAAGTTATGTTTGCTTGGAATTACCATCAAAGCAGCACACAAGTCGTGCAAAAGATACAGCTAAGCATGAAGCTGCAAGGGTAGGGACACAGGCCTGGGGGCCTTGCTCAGCTCTTGTACAGCCTGGGTTCCAAGGCCCGGCCGTCCACACGTTGTCAGGACTCCTCTCGATCAGACAAAGCAGGGCTGCGAGGTCACTGCTGCTGGGCTTGCCTTGGTGAGGACATTAGGGCCAGGCCAACATTCCAGGGCTAAGACATTATTATTATGTATTGGTTGGTCTATAAAATAACTCTATTAAGCAATACTTTAAAAATCTTGTCTACAAATTTAAAATATATATCCATATATAGTAACATAAAAAAATACCCTTCTGTATATTGATTTGCTGAATATTAAAAATAGTATAAGGAAAGCAGTTATTCTTGTTGATTATATAATTTAATCACTGAAAGCTACAGCTAGATCTAGTATCATGACACTGAAAATTTTCTGAAGTTTTTTTTTTTTTTAATAGACTTTGTTTTAGAGCATTTTTAGGATCACAGCAATACTGAACAGAAGGTGCAGAGATTTCTCCTATCCCCCAACCCCCACACAAGCATAGCCTCCCCCTTATCAACATCTGCCACCAGAGGGGCACACTTGTCACAACTGATGAAACCACATTGACACATCATCATCCAAAGTCCGAAGTTTACATTAGGGTTCACTCTTGGTGGTGTACATTCTATGGGTTTGGATAAACTGGTAATGACATGTATCTACCATTGTAGTATCCTACAGAGTAATTTCACTGCCCTAAAAATCCTCTGAGTTTTGGCTATGGCTTTATTATTTTTTTCTATAAGATTGACTACAATCTTCTTTAAAGTTGAATTTTTAAATAGTTAATACATTTGACATTTCTGACAACCTTTATTGATTTTTCTATGTTGACCATAATGTTTTTACTGAGAAAATATTCTCTATATGTGCTGAGGTGTTTTGTAATTTTAGAGTAAACTCTGCTCAATGAAGGATATTCTTAAGGGAGTTAATGAATTATATAAATATTTTAATCTAATTATTTCAAATGTACTGTCTTATACCCTTCATTTAGAGTGCTTCCTCTTTCAATTGTTTTGAGGACGCAAAACACATCAAATAAGTTTTCTGTATTTGCAATTATTTTAATGTTTTTCCAAATTAAGACGCTACAAAATCATAGGCCTTCTTAACTGTATTCCATTGTCACATATAATATAAATTATTTATTTTAAAGTGGTAGCCAACAAAAATTTTTTCTTACAAGTTGAGATATTTCAAAACACAATTACAGAATTTCACAATTAAATTTTGTTCACCATGTGAGCTACTATTGTTTAATTTGTTCAGTTCCTGCCTTCCTTTTGAAAAAATAAATCATAATGTCTTATTATCTGCAAAATTTGTTTTTAAGAATTGTAATTACTAAAAGCTTCAAAAGCTAAAGTTTGGTGTTCCATTTCTTTTGAACATTTTGGTTTAAGTACTTCTAACTATCTCTGGAAACTTAGAGTTCTAATTTACAAACAAAAGTTTAATACCATGGTAAAATATTTATAATGGTATAAAAAGTAGTTCTTCGAGAGCTTAAATATTTCTAAAATCTAACTGAAGTTGGGCACAAAGAGAGAAAAAAGATATTTCAAGGATGTAGTTGTCTGTGTTCCTTTGTTTTGTTGGTTTCATTTTTTGACATCAGCTTCATATAAACAAACATGTTACAGTTCACTTTATCTGTATATGTATTAAACTACTTGTAAGTTTTGACAACTTTAGCTTTGATTTCACCGCAGCTTATTTAAAAGCAACTATGGCTCATGTATACACCATAACTATTAATAATTTCAAGTACATTTCTGCTCTATGGGTCTCATTATTTGCTTCCCCAAATTTCATATCACATTACTACTCCAGAAGCAAACATTGTATCTTCAATGTAGAACATTTTCATTGATTTTACAATGCCTGGCATTTCACCTTTAATGAAATGAAATTCCAAAAGCTTTATTTTGATTCCATGAATTTGACTAAAAAAAAAAACCCTGAACTATTATTGTAATGAACTAATTTTTGTTTAACATTCAATGACATTGATATAAAGTGGCATAGTTTGACTCTAGGGAGTTCATATACTGCTAATGAAGCCAACACTTAAAAAGCCATTGCTTCATTTTTTTACGTGTACAAAAACATCTGAACTTAAAAATGAGCAAAATTAACTTATTATGGTAGTCATTTATTTAATCTAAATGCAAAGTCATGCACCATGGAGTGATAGGTAAATGCACTTTCTTTAATTGTACATGTTAAAGTGTCATCTTCAGGTACAGTTTTGTTTAATTAACAACTTTTGAAATAAATGCTAATGCTTATTTATCAGGTTTGTGTCTTCTGGATGTCATGTGATTAATGATATTACTATGGCTTTCATGATTTTAAAAAAAGGTGATAGTTTAGATGAGTGCTCAGCAAACATTCACTTTCCCGCCTGCATTGATGTCGGATTAATCCATATGATATGCTTTAGCCAATGGAATGTTGGCAAACCTGGCAGGAGTCACGTCCATAAATGCTGTTACGTGGTCTGTCTTGTTCTTGTGCTCTGGTAATCTTCTGTGAAAAGATCATGACCGTGGTAGCTACTGTCCTGTCAGACTTGGCCACAGATAAACACACTTGGAGCAGACTAGAATCAAAACCAGCCAATCCGCAGTCTGAAGGAGAATCACCCTATGAAGTCCTACCTTGATCAGCCCAACCACAATCAATCTGCAGACCCTTGAGCATGAACATAAATGGTTGTTGTTGAAGCCACTGTCTTTTGGAATGATCTGTACACAGCATTATGGTGACAATGCTAACACAGATGGGAAATGTCCACAAACATTTTATGCAAGTTACACATTCATATTCATCCCTTTGACTTTTTTGAAAAAATGGAAATTAAGCACAGTATTTTAAATTAAGCAAACTTTTTCTGTGTTTAGTTGAATAGGGCTAAATGAGCTTACTGCAAAATAAAAAAAGCATTAATAAACAATAAGATAAATAGTTTTAGAGTTATGGCATAAACTAAATGATAAAACCACTGTAGCAAATGTATTAAGACCACTCATGATGTGCTCTTCACATAAGCTCACCCTGTATTTCCCACACCTATTTTGTCTACACCCGACCTATATGTCTCACATTCCCACTGCCTTACCGCCTGGGTGCTTCATGCATCTTGCAGAGATATAACATAACTGGGTACTGGGTGGTAGGCCAAGTGGCTGGCAGTGCAATGGTATCAAATATTAGGTCATTAAATATGAAATGTCCAATTTCAAATCAAAAGTGTAGTTCATTATACATCAAACAAGAAGCAGTACAATTGATCAAAGTATTTGCCTAAACAATTGACACAGTTTTGCCATCTTAATGGTAGCTTGTTTATGCCAGCAGTGAAGAAGCCTGGAGAGCAAGTGGCAATGAAATTGTGAAAGGCATTTTCCACAGGTTGTTGAGAATTGACTATTTTTCCTTGCAAGAAGTGTTCCAAAGCCTGGAAGAAGTGGTAGTCACTTGGTGCAAGGTCTGGTGAATACGGAGGATGACAGAGTTTCCAAGTCCTGCTTCTGTAGTTTGAGCAGCATTGTTTGTACGACATGTGGTTGAGCGTTGTCTTGTAAGAGGATTGGCCTGTCTCTATTGATGAGTCTGGGCTGCTTAATCACAAGCTTCCTCAACATTTTGTCCAGTTGGTAGCTTAGACATGAGCTATAATCAACTGACCAGATTTCATGAAGCTGTAGTGGATAAAACCAGAAATCATTAGATTTTTGATGAATATTCAGTTTTGAACTGTGTTTTGGCACTTCATCATTATCCAACCATGGTGCCGAACGCTTTCAATTGTCAAAAAGAATCCATTTTTCATCACGTGAAACAATATGGTGTAGAAATGGTTTGCCTTTATGTTATGAGAGCAAAGAAAGGCGAGCTTCGAGACGATTTCTCTTCTGATGCTCTTTTAATTCATGTGGTACCCATCTATCCAGCTTCTTTTCCTTGCCAATTGGTTTCAAATGGTCTAATAATGTTGGAATAATAATGTCAAACCTTGCTGCTAATTCATATGTAGGTTGAGATAGATTCGTTTCCACTATAGCTTTCAGCTCATCATTTTCCACGTTGGTCTCAGGTTGCCCACATGATTTTCAAGATTAAAATCCCCAGAATGGAACTTCTCAAACCATGGATGTACTATGCATTCATTAGCCACATCCTTCCCAAACACTTCATTGATATTTTGAGCTGTCTGTGCTAAGTTGATTCCATGATGGAACTCATATTTGAAAATAACATGAATTTTTGACATATCAATGGTTTCACAAAAATTGCTCTAAAAAAATTTGACAGATTACCACAAGCCAAACTGTGCATTTGAAAGACTGAAGGCGTACCTTCACTATAACAATAAAACAAGAAGTGTCAAAGTGAAATGCCAGAGATAACAACTGTCAAACTTAGTAGTATACTTAAGAAATCGGACATTTCATACTTAATAACCTAATATTACCTCTGACCAAAAGAAGTTAGTGTATGAGTGCATTTCATTTTCTTCTCTGCAAGAAATTCTGTCCTCTGAAGGAAAAGATTAGTTACATTGCATCAAGAAAGGGTGAGGAAGAGAAAGATGGGTAAGATTGCTGATTGTCTTTCAGGATTAACCATGTGTTAAAGTGAGTATCCTGTTCATTACACACGCATCTCATATGCTCTAGATGAAACTTTTAGCAGATGTTGGAAATACAGAGTAGCAGTGAAAAAACCATCGCAGATTATTCTGAAACTTCAATTAACAACAATAATAATAATTTGTTAAGAAATGACAAATTCTAGACAAATAAAGCAAAGAGGATTCCGGGACAACAAGTGTAAATCGAGGCCATCCCAGGTAAACTGGGATTTTTTTGTAGAGACAAGGTCTCCTTGTGCTGCTCGGGCTGGTCTTGAAACCGTGGGCTCAAGCAATCCTCCTGCCTGGGCCTCCCAAAGTTTTGGGATTATACACATGAGCCACCGTGCCTGGCCTAGACCTATCACATTTAATCATCAGTAAATTTGCCAGATGTAGCTACTAAATGTATAGAATGCCTCAGTATAATATAATAGTTTCCTATTGCTGCTGCAACAGCTTTTTACAAATTTAGTGGCTTAAAAACAACCCAAGTTTATTCCCTTATAGTTCTGGTAGTCAGAAGTCTAAAATCACTTTCACTGGGCTCAGGTTGAGGTATTGGCAGGGCTGGTTTCCTCTGGAGGCGCTTAGGGAAGAATCCTTCTCTTTGCCTTTTTCAGCTTTTAGGGGCCACCTGTATTCTTTGGCTTGTGGCCCCTTCCTCCATTTTCAAAGCATATCATTCTAGTCTCTGCTTCCATCCTCACATCATCTTCTCTGACTCCTCCTGCATCTTTTGTCTCATGAAAACACTTGTGATTACGTTGGGTCCACCCGATAATCCAGAAAAATCTCTCCATTGCAAGATCATCAGTTTAATCACATCTTTGGCCATATAAGGTACCACTTATAGGTTCTGGGGATTAGGACACAGGCATATTTGGGTTGAGCCTACAATACTCAGTTAAACATGAATTTCTGATAAACAACAAATACACATATGGCATATTTATACTAAAAAGTCATCCATTTTTCTGAAATTCAAAATTACCTGAACATATTTTATTTGGCAACCATATGCGCAGAACAAACTCATGAAGGTGTTATTTACAGTTTAGAGGTAAAAACATTCATGTTGGAAAGGCTAAATAACATTCCCAAAGTCACACACATTTTCGTGGCAGAATCAAGTCTCAAACATAAATGAGTTTGGCCTTGAAGTCCTTGCTCATTTCATCTGTCTTTTCTTTGTTTCTTTCTGGATTTCTTTTTCCTTCCTTCCTTCTTTCCTTCCTCCCTCCCTCCCTTCTTTCTTGCTTTTATTTTTCAAATTATATTTGCTACAGACTGAATGTTTGTGTCCCCTCAAATTCATATGCTGATACTAATCCCCAATATGATGGTCTCTGAAGGTGGGGCCTTTAGGAGTTGATTATGTCACTAGAGTGGAGCCCTCATAATGGGACTAGTGACCTTATAAAAGAGATCAGATCACAGAGCTGATCATGTGAGGTTACAGCAAGAATATGGCTGTCTTTGAAACAGGAAGCATGTCCTTTCCAGACACCAAATGTGCCTTGATTCTGGACTTTTCAGGCTCTAGAACTGGGGCATATAAATTTCTATTGTTTATAAGCCACCAAGCTTATGGTATTTCATGATAGCATCCCATAAATATACTATAATACTAATACTTAAATATGTTCTCCTTGTAAGATATAAACAGCTGCCCATACTTCTTTGACCACACAAGTTTGAACCTGGAAATTATGCTTCAGATCCTATTTAGTTTCCATGAATTGATGAAACTTTTATGAAGCAATAATTTCATATGCCTGAAAATATATATTGCCTAGTAAGATAGAAAATGAAATACTTTACTTAATAAAATACTATAGTTAATAGTAAATCAAGTATAAATTATAAAAGGAGAACCACTTTCCAAACATCTAGACAAAAATACAATATATTTAACAGTGTTTTTAGATGGAGAATAATATTTTCTATCAAATCTATTTGTCTTATAATTTCTCTTCCATCTTTTGTTCTCCAAAATGTATTTCTCTTCTTCATTCTCCAACTCTTCCAATCAGTTCTTAGTTCTCTTGTTTCCATTTTCATGATGCATTTCACATTTGTCTTTTTACTATTAATTTTGATTTTTAGATTTTCATTAACTTGTCTAGACTCTCACTGTGGTCTCTTATGTGGTACCTCTACTTCTGTGCTTCTGTAACATTTCTAGTTCTACATTTCCACATCTGCCAGTTGAATCTTCCCATAGCATAGAGCTAAGCATAACACTTCTTAGGTCAGGAGACATCATCTGCTCCCAATTACCCGGAAACAAAAATCAAAGTCAAAGTCTTTCATGATCTGGACCCACTCAACTTTACCAAATATCATTTCTCACTTTGCTTCCCTGTGAGCTTGATTCCAGCTGAAGTAGACAACTTACTTCACTTTTCATGCAAACCTTGTGCTTTCCATCCTCCCCATCTCACATATTTGCTTGTGTTATTTGCTTATTTATTTGTCTAGAACTGCACTGACCAATGTGGTAGACATCATTCGTACAGTTCCTCAGTTGAATTAGCCACACTTCATGTTCCCAAGAGCTACATCTGGCTGGGATCTACCATGCTAAATGGGGAACGATATAGAACATTTTCATTATTGCAGAAAGTTCTATGCAACAGCACTGCCCTAGAATGCCCTGCTCACACTGCCTCACATTTAATCCTGTGTGATTTTCATTGCCTAGCTCAAAAAACACCACCCATTTTTGCCATAGTGTTTTATCGGTGTTGGTGTAACAATTGGTACTGCTTTCTGTTCTGCAACAGAGTGACTTAAAATATGCTACGCTCTCTGTAGTCCACTATTTTCATTCATTTCATTGTTTTGCTTCCTAGTTAACAATTTCAATCCACATGCATAGTAGGTATTCAAAGAGGATTTGTAGATAAGCCCAATTGAAATATTCTATGAAGTTTTATAAATATGGAAATATTTCCATAACAAAGAGTGATGACTCTGCTGCTTAAATTTTCCAGTTGGAATTAGCATAAAATTTGGGACATGGAAACTGTGTTTGTAGAAACGCTATCGTATTTTAGAAAGCCTAATGATAAATCAACATGGTTTCATCAATTGTGATTGATTTTCAGCGGCTTGCGGAGGCAGCGTGCTGTAATACAGAGAAGATGGATGTGAGTACCAGACTGCCCTATTTGAGAATCCTGTTTCCATCAATTACTGATTAGCTTAGCCAAGTTACTTAATTCCTCAGAGCCTCATGGAGATGGTAATAGCTACTTGCATTAGTTAAAACTCTTTCATAGCAAATGACAGAAATAGAAATCAAACTAGCTTTTTAAGAACAAGATATTAATGGACTCATGTAACTGAAAAAGTCCAGTGTCTTTAATGTGGCTGGATCCAGGTGCTAAAACAATGTTCCAGCTCCATTTTCAGGCAAGCTCCTGATACATAGTAGTGACATGGCCACTAGAAGCTGAGAGCTCATACACTTTTTGCAACTCAGGATCTAAGAGGAAGGAAAGAGCTTTCTCTTTAGCTCAAGCAAACATCTCAGGGGGTACTCTCATTGATCTGTCTTTAGTCAAGAACATCCCCGATTTAACTGTGGCTAGGAAATGGAGTGGTCAGATAAGCCAGGCCTGGGACAAATGACCAAACTGAGGCTTGGAGCAAGGGGAATAGACAGGCCCACCCAGCCATATGGAATCAATTCTGACTATTGTAGAATGGGGGCTGGCTGGTTCTCCAAAGAAGGAACACTAGACAATCAAAATAGGTTATGTCCTCTAATTTAGAAGTATCATATTGCACAGCTCCAGTGGGTACTGTTTTTATCTTCAGTGTGAATGGTGCCTGCTGGAGTTGGGCCACATATGGGATCTTATACGTCTGCAGTGATGGTTAAATGGTATAATATAAATAAAATGACCATCAGTTAGCAGATATTCAAAAATATCTACCTTCATTTCTCACTAAACTTAAAAAATTACATATTATTTAATAGTGATTAAGGCCTGGATTAGATGACTCCAGATTTACTAGCACTGTTCTGTAATCACAGAAAAAGAAATTACAGCTTCCTCTAATATTTCTACCTCAAATAGCATTCAATGCAGAGGGGCCTGAATCTATTAAGATTGAATAATTTACAGATGATCCTTTATTTAATTATTAGTACTTCCAGAAATACCATATTAACCTAAAGTTACTTAGTAAATATCTTATAATTCAAATATTATAGTATATAGAACTCTGGCCTCCATTCACCTTTACTTCAGCCATAGAAGTTTCTTGTTTGTCAGTTTCACATCCAACAGATTAACATTTACCAGTTTATCAGTTTCACACTAAAATTTGCCCTCCGCCTTTTTTTGTTAATGTGGAAATCTTTGAGTAAGTAATATAAATAAATTGGAATAATTTTTTTCACATGGTCAAGTCTGTAAACAGGCATTTCAAGCCCTGGTATGGTAATTTCATAATATTATTATATACCCAAGTTCCTTCCGGCTTTCTCTTCCTACGTTATTAGATTATGGCTCCACCTTCATGTTTTCAAGAAGGCGGTCAGAGCTCCAGCCATCATGACCACAATTCAGACAGGCTGGAGGGAAAGGGAAAGAACAAAAGGTATATGCCATTTGATTTAGTCCTCTTAGAAGAGCTTTTCTGGACATCTCATATTGTGTCTTTCACCTAGCTCTGTGTCGTGGAACCACCTTTAGATAAAAGGAAAACTGGGGAATTTAGGTTTCATTGTTTTAAGTTGGGCATATTGCCAGTCCAACTAAAAATTGGGGATTTGTTAATAGAAAGAAGGGGAGAGTGGATATTGAGTTGGCAACTAGCAGGCTCTGCCACATCCAGACTAGCATGATTTTTTAAGATTTCATTTGAATAAAAGATTTCAATCTTCAAAGAAAAAAAAAATCTAAAAGACATTGATGTAATCAACTCTGGGATAGAATGCTCATGTGTATTTAATTTAACATGATGGTGCTCAAAGAGGGCAAGGTGGTTGTGACATTCACATCTGGGATTCAAAAGCACCAAACTAAACTCTGTTCATTATGGATGCTTTGAAGAATAAGTTACGCTTGATGGATGCTCTTCACCACTTCCCTCGGATGCCTTTGAAAACTGAGTTAGTAGCTTTATGCACGTGATCCCATTCAACATTTCCTTCTCATGGTGTCCCTGTACCCATTGGACCAAGAGGGTGGTTGAAAATGCAGCCAAATAGGAAATGGCCGGTGTGTGCAATGCCACATCTTGGAGCTACCATTGAAGCCCAGACTCTGGCGGCTCCTCAGCTGGGCACATGTTCTGGCCCCTCCAGCCCTTGTTTCTTTATACGTCCCCACAGCCACAGGGTAGTGATTATGTCAGCAAGGTAAATGGCTCATTAATGTGGTGGTGAACCAGACTGAACATTTGGAAAACACCCACATATTATATTTTAATGGGCCAAAATGGGTTTTCTGCTCAAGCTGCCAGCTGGTTTGCCTGCAACAGAAGAGAGGAGGGAATCATTTTTACCATTACTTACTTGAGTTGAAAAATTATGTTTTGCTTTGAGTTTAGCAGTCTCTCAAGTGAAGGGTTTATTGCATGATCTCCTTTCTTCAATTTTAGGTGTTCTCCAAGAGCCAACTCAAGTCTCATCTTCCTCAAGCAGTTTACCGGATTGCTGAAGGCTCAGCAGTCTGTCCTAAAATGCAATCCCGTTCATTGGTAACACAGACCATGTGTTTGGCATTCATCACACATTGTTTTGTTGTTTTAGTTGCCTTTTTCTGTTTGTGTCTCCTGTCTCCCTCACTGAATTTAAGGCCCCTCAGGTCTAGCGGACCATGTAATTTATTATCCAAGTTGGAACACTTTTGAGAATGAAAAGAGATGTTATTAATAATTACATCAGGACACCTGGCACAAACCTGAACTGTCTAAGCAAATTATGATGTGTGGCCACTCTATTAAGGTCAAAGGCCATTGTTTACTGCTGCTTTTTCTTGTCACCCACAGGGTCTAGTGTAATTCACATGCAAACGGACATTAATTTCTTAAAAATAAATAGCTTGGCAAGGCAACAAACAATCTCTCCTGCAACAGCCGTGAAATAGGTGGAAGATGGGGACAGGTCCCTACCGGTGGAAGATTTAATAGTTCAATATAGGAAGTTACCACAAGATAAAAGGCTTTAAATAATCAGATAAAGACTGTTTACAGTAGAAACCAGTCTAAAATTTATATTCTTACTGCCATAACGCTGCAGGGTCCAAATAGGCACTCTTTTTGTGAGAATAGAGGGGAAAAAAGATTTTCAATGGGCGTTTTTGTAATTCGTGTTCTTGTTTTAGAAGCATCACACCTCCTGATCATCACAACAGTATCCACATCAGTCTGTGGAAATAAGGAAGAAACAAGGACAGAATTCGATAAAAATATAGACTCATAGCCAAGACACTTTCCTGATATCAAGTTTCCACACCTCTGAGATTTTTCTCTTTTTGCTCCTTCTCGTGTTTTGGCTACATGCTCAGACTCACACTTGTTACCCATTCCAACTGTGGGATAAAGACATTATGTCACCCAGAAGAAAAGTTGAGACCTTCTCTTTCTGGGTCACTTTCTTTGGAAAAATATTCCAGGAGTCTCCAAGTTGACTTCTTCTGTTATTTCATTGGCCAGAATTGGTCTCACGACTATTTCTAAAGCAGGCTCCAATAAAGGGAAGATTAGGTAATTGTCTGAGACACAGCACCCAGGAATTTGGTAGGACATTATCTTCTCCTGAATCCTCAAGTCAAAAAATATCTTCAGATATTGCTAAAGAGAACTTTATTTTTAATTAAGATACTCTGCCCAGAGTGGTAGACTAAGCTACAATCCTCAGTGAATAGTGACATCTGAACCGGTGCTCCTCTACACTGATATATTTCCCATATATCCCAAACATTTTTGGTAACTTTCATCACTGCTATTGAAAATGACAGCAATGATGAAAATTTTCCTCCTCATTAATCCCAACTAAGGACATTTTTCTAAATTTCTAAATCTTTTGCTTTATATAATTATTATTTTAAAATAACCAACACTTGGAAAATTCTGCTTTATTTTATATGTATAGATATGCTTTTCTTATATCCTTCCTTTTGGACCCCATCAGATTATATCTCCTTGGGGACAAAGTCTGAGTTTTTCTATCCTGACCATGTAACGTTTGTGAGTGAAGGAGTCAGTGGCTCTAAGCAGACAGGACACTAGGGAAGTTGGCATAAATTGGAATTGTTCTGGGCAAAAAGGATTTATGTCCTTTCGTCCTTCCATTTAACATCTAGGCAGTGTCCTGCACATTTTAGGCACTGTTTGAATATTGGCCGATGTAAACTTAATTTGCTTCCCATTGAAAGTATTTCAAGCTTAACTTAAAGTTCCAATTCCACTGCTTTGTCCACAAGAACTGGTTGTCCTTACTGACCCATTGAAAGATAAATTGTAGGTCAAGTCCAGAATGAAAGACATTTCTTACTTCTAGCCTTAACAAGAAGAATCCAAGGCTACCAATAAATGCCATACTGTTCCTCTGATTCCTAAGATTCAAATAACTCGCGTTGCCATCTGAAACACATGAGGTTCCTTTAGAGCAGGGTCTCCAACCTATGGTGAATTGTATAATTATTTCACTATATATTAAAATGTAAAAATAGTAGGAATATAAAGTGTACAATAAATGCAATGCACTTGAATCATCCTGAAAGCATACCCCCCTCCCCAGTCTTCCATGAAAATGGTCTTGATGCCAAAAAGATTGGGGACCACTGCTTTAGAGAACCCTAGACTTAGAATTCTGACTTATGCACATGACATACTAAGAGAAATCTAACTCATGTTGGCATATCGATATCAACAACCAGATTGAAACATGGTTCTGGCAAAGTTTTATCCCAGTGCTTGCTGGATTTTAGAAATACACATGTAGGAAACAACCAGGATTTGGGGTCAGAACACTGGTGCTTGAATCCTACCTCTATCACTTCTTTTCAAATAAAATCTCATCTGAAAATCAGAGACAATCATAGTGCCTCTATCTGTAGAGCCTTTGGGAGCATTAAATGAGATAATGTATGTGGAAATATTCTAAACACCAAAGCTCTGTGTGCATGCATAGTCCCCATTTCATTCCTGTTTGAATCAACTCTTTCAATTCTGCCTCCCCCAAGTAGCCCAAGGCTGGGTCCCCAGAACATAAACGTATGGTTATAAGACTTTTTTGAACCAAAAAAAAAAAAAAAAAAAAGCAAAACAACCAGTCGTTACATGATCCTTGACAATAGTTGGACAGACTTTTTTTCCTAGATTAAATGAAGTATTTTGGCAGCCTGTAAATGCAGCCTAAAGTAAAGCAAAGAAAGAGAATTATTTTCCTTAGGGAAAGTGTAATTTTAACAGTTCGACTTACACATACTAAGATCTGTATTTTGAATGTACTGTTAAGTGTAAAATGAGTATAATTAGTTATGAGATATCTTGCCCTTGGCTACGGTACACGTTAAGCTGTAGCATAATGTCATTCACAACCTATTCATACTCTGTGGTATATTTCAGGACTTCCTGTGCTTCCTCTTAAAGCAAATAGTGTATATAGTTTCCAAACCTAACAGTTGTTCCTTCAGAAGGGTTAGGAGTGGCTGCAACACATCTGTGGCCTTCAAATAAGCCAGCCAGACATATAAATTCCTTACGGACAGGCACTACATCTTTTTATGGATGGGTCGCTAGCGTGTAAATGAAACCTGGCACAATGAGGTAAATGTGTATAGAATAAGTAACAGAAGAGACAGATCTCTGATGAAGTATTCCAGTGATGTAGTAGACAGAAAATGATCACTTTGCATTATTTTACAGCCCTGATGCAGATTTTTCATTTTTCCCCATTTGTCCTCCAGAAATGATCGCTGTGGTGTAGCTTTGATTATTGAATGGCTATGGTGCAATTGTAAAGGGGCAGATCATTCCTGGTACCTCCTAATTCTGTGATCACTGTCTTGTGTATAAAACATGGAGTCCTGAAGAGCAGCTAGAGAAAGGTGAGCAAGTGGCCCAGAGCCCACATCAATGGGAAACTGTTTCTTAATAATTGATATTATCAAATATGCTCATACATGAAAACCAGAAAAAGTCGGGCCTCTTCCTATGTGGGTTTCCTGAATTCTTGTGTAACCTAGAAGAGCTAAATTAAAAAAACATGAAGAACACAGTATGTACAATAAGAGTTCTTCTGTTTATGGAAACCTCACACAGGGAGTGATGCTTTGTTGACTCTATAATATGGTTAGACTCTCACAGACAGGAGACAGACCTGTAGCTTGATGATCATTTACGTACAGGCCTATATTGCAATCAGTCTAGGGATGGGTCTCGGCTGGTTTTTTGCCTAACACTTCTTTACATTCTTCCAAAGTGCATCTCGGACTCAGTGAATGCTGCTCAATAAACGTTAAATAGCTACCTAGTTCAAAAGGGTAAAAAAAAAAAAGGACTTTTAAAACTTTATAACCAGTTAAATAGTGGATTAATAAAAGGGAAAGAGAAAGAATTTCAGTTAATTATACTTCTGCATTTACTCAGTAGAACCGCGTGCCAAGTACCACACTTCTGGAGAAGGTGTAAGAAGTACAAGCCTGGTACAGCTCCCACCCCCAAGAAACCACAGCAATGTGGCTAATTGGAAACTCAAAAAAAGAGCATGTCAACTGACAGCATTTATACAAAAATATTGTATCCATTATTGCTGGGCATTATGCAACCTGCTTTGCCATAATTGTGAAGAACCTATTAATATTTGATATTTCAGGTCTAAAAATGAACCTGCTTGATATCATAAACATCTGACAATAAGGGACTTCTAATAATTGACTTTCCAAATTATCTATACCTAAATAGTCCCAGAAAAGCCATCCAATTTCAAATGTTTCAAGCCAGTAGTTTGTTAGGTGAGTTAATTGTTTGTCTTTCCATTTATGGTTGCAGTTTGTGGATATAGCCTATAAAAGCCCAACTATATCTTCTGTAATAGTCCAAAATGATTATATCAGTATACATACACACATACATAAATGAATATATATTAATTTCTGTACATACATATATATTTCTGAAACTTGAAATATGCCGTGTTCGTTCTCTCACTGTTAAATACAGCACAGATCTATTGGAGAGGCTTTCCACCCAGACTACAATAGCCAGCTGTCTTTAAAAGAGCGTTACTGAGTCATTGTAATGCAGACAAGAAAAGGAATATTTGAAAGTGCAATGGCCTTGCGAGTGCTTAGATATTCATTGCACACCACGATGATTACATCTGAGAATGTGTTGCTGCTTTATTCTATTATTTCTTAAGAAATAGTCTCATCTTTAGGAATGAATGTGTAGAAGTGAAATGACTAGCTTATAACACACAGTATTAAAAACTGTTGTGAGTACAATGCCGAAATGCAACAGTGAAACTGCAAACTTGAGAAAAGGAATCAAACCAGAGCAGAAAAGCATTAAGGTTGGAGAATAAATTATGCATAAGACAAACTGGCAATCATTCTGCGAGGTGAACTTCAACCGTCATAAAATAAAAAGTAACTGTTCAGTAGAAGCTGTCTAGTGTAATGTTTAACTGCATGGACTCTGACCCCAGAACCAAGTTGGAATTCTGAATCTCCCACATACAAGTATACAAGTTGTGTGCCATTGAACCAAAACTTAAACTCCAAATCTCTCTCTCTCTCTTTTTTTTTTCTTTTTTTTTTTTTTTTGCACATAGGGAGAGGAGTATGTACTTCCTAAGGTTGTGAAAAGGATGGTTGAATGGGTCATTAAAAACTATGTAGCATTAATTGAGCACTTACTAAGTGTCAGGTACCATAGGAAGCATATTACATGAATAAGTTCATTAACCCTCATATTAACCAAATGAGGCAAGTATCTATATTATTATTACTATTTCTGTTTAACATATGAGAAAACTGAGGCTTGACTGGATTAGGTGACTTGCTCAAAAGGATAAAGCTGAAATTTGAACTTGACAGAATTATCCTAAAGCCTGCAGTTAAAGGACTATGCTATCATATTGCCCTATAAAGTGCCTATTATAGCTTAGCATAGAGCAAGTCTTCCATACAGAATAGTCAACCAAAAGAGATCCATTAAACATTATCTGAAGGGAAAACCAGATCACCCACCAGGAGGAAAGTGACCTGGCCCTTTGTCCCAAATACATAACGTGATACAATGCATGGAGGTGTGAAATGATGCTGAGATGGCCAGTAGAGCTCAGTTTAGACACAAATGATGAACTCCTTAACAAAGTCCCTCAGGAGGGAACTTCTTTACCCTCATTCCAAATGCGACTGACCTTGGGGTTATGCATAAGTCGCTTACCACACTCTCAGGCTCAACTTGATGACACATTCTGTCTAAAACACATGCATCTCCAACTTCCCTCCATTTGGCATGGTATCCAAAGTAGAGATTTGAGCTTCATAAAGTTAGCACAGGCCTGAGAGTTCACTGTTATCTTCATAGCTGATTCACGGTTGCTTTGTTTATTAAACTGCCTCTGATCTGGTCCGCAGGCTATGAATGTGAACACCTACTCAGAGCTTGAATCCAATCCCTTGAATCCAATTCCGAGAGTAGACTCTGTTAGAGCTCCAGGCACCCTGAAAATGTTCAAGGGGAGGTGGAAGGGGGAGCAGCCAGCAGGGGATGCTGGGCTCTTTGTTCAACCGCTATGGTCCCCTCTGCCGAGATGGAAGATGGCTGTAGCTTAAGCTTTTGGTCCATCTCTGTTCCCTGGAAATGTTTATGTTTATACAAATCAAAGAACGGACCACTCCTGCCTCCTTGTCATCCTTCTCCCCTTCCTTGGCGCTGGCACAAGTGCACACTCTCCACACAATAGCCCTTGTTGAATGCAGGACCCACAGGAAATCTGTTACCCCAATAACTGTCACATTCTCATGTGCTCAGTCACAGGAAGAATTTCAGTTTCTCTCTTCCCCACCGCTGGAGATGAGTTGAGGTCGTGGGACTGAAAGTACCCTGTCTTGTGTCCCAACAAGAGGGGTCTGTGCAGCTGCTGGGCCCGCAGCAGACAGAAGGCATGCAGCAGCTGAGGCCCTTTAGAACGCTCTTCCCACCCACTTCCTGTGTCTGGCTTTGATTTCTTAGAGGGCAGATGCACTTATTCCAGAGTCGCTCCCTGATTCAGCTGGGAAAAAAGTCTCAAGCGACCCTTTCGTTTCCTGTAGCTCCTCTGCTTTTGTCTTAGATGGTCTTTTCTGAGTTATCTGCTACCAGTTCTGTCTCTCCTTCTGTTCAGAGCAGCATGTGGCTGAGTTTTGTTGAGTGCTAAATAATCTTAATTATAAATCTAAGTTATAAGATCTAATTTATATATCTAAATTATAAGATCTAATGATCTTAATTATAAATCGCCTCAGCTAAGAGGAATGGTTTTGGTGGGAATGTCAATACCAGGAAGCAAAGTGGATAGGCAGCAAAATGAAACTCAAACCAGTTTCCCCATAAAGAACAGAAAAAAATATATGTAACTAAGATTCAATTCATTCTCCAAGTGGGAGCAGCCAGCAGGCTCCGTGTGTACTGATCTCTGTCTACGTTTCCCTTTCAACTTTCTGCTTCAGCAACAGTGTTGATTTTACCTCCAAAATACAGAGCTGTTTCATGCTTCTGTGCCTTCGCAGATGACTGTTCCCTCTGCCAGAAATGCCTTCTCACTATGTCTTCCTAGAAATATCTTATTTGATTTTTAAAACCCGATGCAGACATCACTTCATCTACCCCCAGGGATTACAATTTAATGGGTCTGGGATGTGGCCTGAGAGTTTTAAGTGCTCCCCAGGTAATTCTAATCTGCACCAGATTTTTGGGAATCACCCCTTCAGGCCAGTGGTTTCCAGACTTGAGCAGGCATCAGAACCAGATGGAGAGCTTGTTAACACAGATTGCAGGGTTCTCCCCCTGAATTTACGATTCAATCAATAGTTCTGGGGCCTGAGAATTTGAATTTGTTTCTCTTTTTAAAGGCTTTGCTGTTGTTATTATAACTCACATTATTTTGTTTTCTTTTTTAAAAAATTACTTATTCACTTTAATGGACATATAGAAATTATAAATATGTATGGTGTACAGCATGATGTCTGGATATATGTGTACATTGTGGAATGTCTAAATCAACCTAATTAGCATGTGCATTACTTCATATACATTGTCTTTTTTGTGTGTGATGAGAATTTGCATTTCTAGCAAGTTCCCAAATGAGGCTAATTCTGCTGGTCCTGGGACCACGTTTTGAGAGTCAATACTCTATTCAAACTCTCTAACTTGCACAAGTTCCTTGCATTGCACTGATCACACTGCATGTCATCAACTTATTTGTATGTCTATTTCTGTCTTTAGAAGGTAGACATTAACTTTTTTAACTCACCACACAGCACTGCACCTGGTATATAGATGTTCAATACATGATTGAGTAAATAGTCAATGTCTAGTTATCACAGAGAATAAAAGTCATGCACCACATTTATGTCAATCTTTTTAGGGTATTCGATCTAATAAATATTCCATGCCTCTAAATTTAAAACTAGAAGGGGGTTTTCTTAGCCTCTATGAATTACATCTTGGATTTTGGTGATAGGATTGGGTTGGCAAAGCACTCCTCCATACACTGGGATAAAAAGGCCTTTTGCAAAAGCAGATTATATTACATTACATCAACAACACCTCTTTTAAAACTGACATTTAATGATTATCTCCATCAATAAAGGCCTTTTAAGAGCTCTCCATAAAGTGTTGTGAAAAATGAGAACATTTAAAACACAGGCAAACAAAGAGCCCCATTCATACAGCTTCTTCACATTATTTCTCCAGTATCATGGATCTCGGGCTCACTCACCCTCCTCCAGTGAAGTTGGCACATGTTAACCATATTGATTGTCTGATTACAAATATAGACTGTGGCAGGGAGTACTCATGGGAGGAACCCATTTGTCCCCGTAGCTTATATGCAGATGTCAGACTTAATACACATTCAACCGCAAAGCAATGGAACCAGGTAGTAAAATGTTTTTCTCAAGGAGATTAGACTCCTATACAGAACAATGATTTCATTGTTTCATATAACCTTAAAAAGTAAGCCCAAAGATATGTTTAAAAGAGTTGCTTAATCCTTACTAATTTCTTAAATAGATACTCTCTAGGAAGAATATAAATTCTCTCTTTCCATTGATCCATAGAATGCAAACAATATAAGAGTATTAGCATAGCTCTTTCTGAACCCAAAACTCAGAGCTGGTGATGTGATGGTTTTTCGTTTGTGTGTGTGTGTGTGTGTCTTGCTTGCTGCCCCTTTCAGAAGCCTTCTACTTTGAGGAGCACCTGATTATTCTGGAAAGACAGTGCTGTTCATAGTGGTACAGGAGGTAATGCCATTTGGAATTGAATTCAATAGAATCCAGGTAACATTTTTCATTGAGTCAGTAGAGAACCTAAGATGAGAAGCTTGCCCGTCTGAGTTTCTGGTGAATCTCACTTAATTGGAGCCCTAGGTCCCTGCTCACTGAATGGTTTACCGATAGACTGGGCCCTTAGATTCTAAAAATGTCAAAATACCTGGATGTTGACTTTTTGAATTAAGTATATCACAATTGAATTCCACTTCAACAATAGCAGGTGGCCAATGGCTTGACCATGACCAAATCAGAAACAAAAGATTCTGTAAGGCTCTGCCTGACTTGTTTTTCAAATATAAAATTGCGTAAAGCACAAATTTGCCTGAAATTTATGGGCAATACATTTGGAGTTCAGAGTGACTATGTTTAGGATGTAAAAGTCCATAGGGTGAGCAGGAGGCGGAAATAGATCTGGTGGCTGCTGCCTGTTGCCATGTGCTCTGTGTCTTTTGTTGGTTGGTTTTCAAATTAGCATCACTGCCTTTACTTTTCCTGTTTCTTCCTTGTCAATCGTGCGTGAGAGGACTATGTCCCACTGGCAGGCCTGCTCCCAACCTTGCGGGGCCCCTGTCAGGAGTACAAATGGAGCCCTACAAACCTTAAAGCTAAAAGGTTTAATTAATTTAAAGGTTATTGCCAAAGCATACAGACTGCTTAATAAAATATATTCTATCTCCTCCTCCCTTAACAACTATATCTTCCTAATGACAAAATGTTTTAAATGTAAAAGCCATTTTTTTATATAATTGAAAGCCTATAAAATAACAAAGATAACTGAATTTAATTAATATTGTACATGTCTGGGTATACAGCTGATAAGCTGCCAAAGTTGGGTAAGTAATTAAGTAAAAATATACATAATTTGAAAGTTATTACATATTTATTTCATAAAATTTATTTTTTGCTTTCATTTAAGAAATCACATAGTTTGACTCCACTGATAAAAATGATCTAAAGTATTAAAAATGAAAATCTCATTATATTTAAGATATATAAACTTTGAATATTTTTAATCAAAAATGTGAAGTAAAGCAAATAAATATAAAAATTATATTTTGTGTTTTCAATAAGTTATTTTTATTCTCTGGCATGCAAACTATTTCATAAAATTAAAAGAAAAATATAAATCATAATTCAGGAGTATCAAACATGTAAATAGGTATTAGTAAATAAAGCTTCTATTTTACTATCTAAAAATGTAATTAAATGTTATTCAATGTTTCTATAAAACTTAAACTAATCACAATTCTGCCATGCAATGTGTATTTAGTTGCCAATGTAAAGAACCAATATCTTGCAGCACACATACTCTTTAAAGGAAGAATTGGACAAGTTATAATAATTTGGTTTTATTTTCTTCAAGCGTGTCTGCCACTAAAATGTTCCCGGCCTTCCTATGCAGTTTCTGGCTTCTAGAAACCTTTGTGGCATGTGGATGCAGTTGTCTTTTGTTCTGAGGACATAGGCCAACTGATTTGGAAATGTATTTCCCTGGAGCCTGAATGGTGTTAGCCACAGGAGTGGATGTTTTAGGGCTTCAGTGTGCTGTGCTGGCTCTGAGTACAGGATTCCAAGTCATAGAGGCTCCCATGTGTCCTCTAATAAATGTAATGCTTCTGTGTTTGTGATATGTAGAGTGCTCTAAAGCCCAGAACTCATGGGGGCTTTTACTCTCATACGCTTGTGCTTGGCTCAGGGCTTTAGGGACCTTTAGATTCTCACCTGGATTATTAGAGTAGCCTCCTTACAGGTCGCCTTTCTTCTAGATTCAATTTCTCCTTGTGGCTCATGGATATACCTCACCGGCATAGATGAGCAAAGAATTCCTTTCTGCCTATTCCCATTCCAGATTCTTAGATCATTTGTGAATAAATGAGATAAAGCAAATAAATAAAAACATACTCAAATGTACCCGTGGCTAATGAACCACTCAGCCTCCATTACCCAAAGTTCATCATACAAAAACTGTAACTGCCACATTTGGCAGAAACTATCTCAGCCTGATTCCAGCTACTGACAGGTGAACAGCAATCAAGACAGAACTATTACTTCTTGACTACTACATCTCATCATTGCATAGCTGAGCTCAGTGGCAAAGCATAAAATAATAGCCAATACTAATTGAACATTCATTATGTGCCAGACACTTTGCTAAGAGCTTTTCATGCATTATCTCATGTGATCTTCCCCATCGTCTCGGAGTTAGGTAATACACTAAGCTTCCTTTAAAATAAAGGACTAAAGATTTAGTGGATGAGTTAAGTAGCTTGCCTAAGGTCACACAGTGGGGAAGTAATAATGATGGGATTTAAACTTAGGTTGTCCAACACCAAAGTCTGTGCACTTAAACAGTATTCCACTCTGTTTGTCTGTGTCTTACTGGCAATGGGCATGGGGTGGGAGGGTCCAGGACTAGGTAAGGCCAACACAGGGAAAACTGAACCAGCTGCCTTGGGAAGAAACCAGAAATTCACTATGACATGTCCAACAGGACACAATAAACTTGTGTTTGATTTAGGCTAGCGTCACATCCAAGGAGCCACTTGGTGTGTGGACTTTGCAGCAGTGTGATTGGAATCTGAGGGGTAATGCTTGCAGTGAACTCACAAGGCTGGAAGGACAGCACTCCCAGCTAAGGGAAGGCAGAAACAGAAATAACACTATTGGGTACCTACTGCAGGCTAAGGCTTTCACATACTCTGCTTACTTAATTATTGAAACAGACTTGCAAGTGTTATTTCTCCCATTTTCCAAATGAGTAAAGAGGTTATGTCATTTGCCCAAGCCCAAACAGCTGATAAGAGATGGAAGTGGGAAAAAGAATCTAGATTAGCTTGACTTCAGATTTTGGGATCTTTCTATCAAATATATCACATTGCCTCTTGCACACTCCACTGGACCCAATTAAAAGACTAAGTGGGAAAACAGAAACATGAAGTCCCACCCTTATGCTTAGTTCCTTACTCATGTTGAATATGCCTGTAAAATTCCCTGCAGGTTTTGGGGAAAGGCCTTGACTCAGGGTATATGAAGATGGCCAGGAGTAGCAGCCAGGACTAATTAACTCTGGGGTCCACCCATAGGTAGGGTTCATAGCCCTGTATTTCTGACCTAGGTCAAGGTTGACTCACAAATTGGGCTAATTTTGAGTCTCAGGACAAGGACCTCAGTGATGGCACAGATGATGGCTCACATATACTGAATTTTGTTCTGTTGATGGGGCTATGTGGAGACTCTTAGCCTGCTTGTGCTTCCAAGAGTGAGATCATTATGGCTCTTTCTTCTAATGTAGAAAATCCTTGTAGCCCTTGAATGTATGTCATGTGATGAAGTCTTAATACTTGAGACTCAGAAGGTTCTTGGAAAAAATAAGGACATCAAATTACCAAAACTACAAGTGTGTAATAGAAATCCTTCTACTGTAGGTAAAAACCTCTTTCTAGCAAAAAAAAAAAAAAATAGGTGGGGGATTATGATGGATTTTTAATTAGGAAATGACCAGGAGTAGTGAATGAAGGGGGAGTTTAGGGTGTATTACAAGCACATTGCTTTGGATACATGAATAGGAAAAGCACAAGACCTGTAACCTATAAGCAAAAATCCATGGAATGTTTGATTCAGCTGCTGAATTGCCCACAAATGCCTGGGATGTTCTTTCTTTCTCTATAGAGATAATCTGTTCCTCTGTGCTCATTTTAATTTCAACATCAATTGTCACTGTCATGGACAAAGTCATAAAGACTCTCTAACTTACACCTACTTGTTCATGGGCTCGGAAAAAAAAAATATGTGGGAGAAAGTCATTCTTTTCCATTGGAGATTGACTAATTGGGTGATTAATAGAAAGAATATGAGGCTTTGTACATTTTGAGCTAGAGGTCACAGAATTTAAATAGCTGCCATATGTCATTTCATTTCAACCAACATTTAGAGAGCACCTACATACAAGAAAATACAAAAACAGATAAGCCACAGTCTTCATCCTCAGGAAACTCAAATACGATGTCAGAGACAGAGGTGAACAACTAGCAATCAAGTTAACCAGAATAAAATAAGAGTTAGGACACAGGTACAAAGGCTAAACTGTGGGAGCTGAGAAAGGAGCCACTGTTAGGAGAAGGAAGAATTGATGGGTCTTGAAAGGAGGGAAGACGGTCATTTCAGAATGAAAAAAAAATGAGCCAGCCAAGGAGTCCACAAAACTTCAGTCAAAGAAGGAAGAGGACAACCAAGAAAGGGTGTGTCATGGTAACCAATAAGTGTGCACAAATCTCCCTAGCCCCCAAAATGTCATCAATTGTCTCTGTTTCACTTGAATCATTTTCCCAGTTTTCCCATCCCCTACATGGCCAAAGCTGTTACTTTGTTCTTTTCTTGGCAAACTGAATCCTTAGCCCCTTCAGGTTTATTGAAAGGTGTGCTCCTCCCTGCCTTCCCCACCCCACTCAAATAAAACTAATTTCCCTGAGACATCCTGATATTCAAGATTCATTCACGAGATGTGACCTCTTTTCCAATATGTCTGGGATGCCAAATAATGACCACTGACATTGATTGAACTACTGCTATGTGCCAGGCACTGCTTAAGTGCTTCATAAAGTATGTATGTCAGGGACCCAGGCTTGAAGATGGCTCTCAACTATCCCTACCTCCCGGCCTTTGCACCGTTGTGTAGTGCACTGGTCGGTGTGACCCAGAGAAGATGCAGAAAGGATAGGTGCCACTTGTGAGCTTAGTTGTAAAAGATGAAGGCTTCGGTCTTGAGTGTTCTCTCTCTAGGATCACTCACCCTGGGGATGAGGGAGTCATTGTGAGCCCATGTCTTACAAAGATGAAGCCTTCTACCAGTAGCCATGTGAGTAAGCTTGGAATTAAATCATTCAGCTCCTGTCGAGTCTCCAATTGCAGTCCTGGCTGATTGCTTGACTGCAACTTCATGAGCCAGAACTACCCAGCTAAGCTATTCCCAGATTCCTCAGAAACTCTGTGAGATGATAAAAATTTGTTGGTTTAAACTCTAAGTTTTGGGGTACATAGTTATGCAGCAATAGACAATGATACAATATGTATGTTTATAGGAGGACAGAAGGGTGTTCTAGGTATTTATTGGGCTTAAGGGGTAACATATGAGGAGTTGCATCACCCTTGCCTGTTCATTAACAATGAATAATAGCTAATTATGATAGCAAACATGTATCGAACACTTGTCATGTGCCAGGCTCTGTCAGTCACTTTCCCTGCATGACCTTATTTCATCCTCACAATGATGGTAGGAGGTAACATTATTATCACCACCTCACAGTTGAAAAATTGGAGAATTGGAGATGTTTAAGTAACTTTCCCAGATCCCAGCTCTAGTAATTAACAAATCCGGAGTTCAAATCCAAGTCTTTTTCATCGCAGAGCCCCTCCAAGTCTTGATCTTCGCATTTGAGAAAACGAAACTTAATGGGGATCTGAGCAGGTTTAGGATGGTGTCCTTGGTGGTGCTAGACCTTCTATATCCCCAGCCCTGGTGTCAGCATTAGTTTTCAAAGCCCTTTTCCATACATGGGCCTGCGTGAAGCTGAGTGAAAGGAGCAAAGGATTCAGGGTCAATGGACTAGAGTTTGAATCCTGGCTTTTCCACTCACTGTGTTGCGACCTCTCCAAGCCTCAGTTTCCAACATCTCTATTTGCCCCCAAAACATAGTATGCCCTTGAGCAATGGTGGCTCTCCCATTATTCCCAACACCTGACACAGAAGACACTATACAGGTGTTTGTTGAAGGACTAGCTCCATTTTGCAGGTGAGAACACCAAGACTCAGAGAGGTCAACTGGCTTGCCCAAGGTCACAGCTAGAAAGAGGGCAGTTTTCTCGTTCCAAATCCTGTGCTCCAAGCAATATTTTCCTATGCAACCTTTGGGTTTGGAGTGGTATTTCTATGCACGTCAGATACCAGAATGAGGAAAGCTATTCAGGGAGGACTTTTCTTTGAAATAAGTCTTTGATCTTAACAAAAATTGCCTTGCTATTTTCAAATAGAATGCCTTTGCAAAGTGCTTTTTCCTCAGAAGGCTGTGTTCAAACCTTACACTTCCATGAAATAATTGCTTTATGCCTTAAGGCTGTCGACTTGTGTTTGAGTTCAGAAATTTGGTAAGTAGAGGATGTTTCTGAAGTTATTATCAGTCATTGTGCCTTCCATAGACTGCATGAAAGGGTCATATCTGAGTCAACATTTCTAAAATGTTCCATGTCTTATCTTTGACAGTAGCAGAACACAGCAGATAAGAGGGTACTGGCAGAACACCCCTGAATGTCTTTTCCTGTGGTGAAAATAGATGAGGATACAGTTGAAGAAACCTGGCAAGTACCTAAGAATCACTGCTACATCATCTACTAAGCATGGAATTGTATTTGATGATCTTTTGGATCTCTTTTAGGTTAAAAATATTATGCCATTTTATTCTATTCCTCCTCCACCCCATGCTGGTTTTGTTGATCTCTTAAAAGTTTGGTCATACCTAAAGCATCCTACAGCTTTCACTACTTTCCACTGAAAAAAAATAAATTGAGGTGGAACAATACCTAGTCTATCCACAATATGTAGCCTTAAGCATCCCACTCTTTGCATAAGGACAGGGTTCTTTGTGTTCAGATAAAGCTCATATTCCAAGATGTATTAGCACCATTTCTAAAAGACCAGCACCAACAAACCATTCATCTGCCCCATCTTCCGTCCTTCTCTTTGACCAAGTATTTATATGCTCTTCAAATATTGATTGGTCACTTGCTATGTTCTAGGCATAGTACTAGATGCAGGGGTTGTGGTTGAGATTTTTCTTTCTTTCTTTCTTCTGTTTTTTTTTTTTTTTTTTTTTTTGCAACAGGGTCTCACTCTGTCTCCTGAGCTAGAGTGCAGTGGCATCTCATAGCTCACAGCAACCTGAAACTCCTGGGCTCAAGCGATCCTCCTGCCTCAGCCTCCCAAGTAGCTGGAACTATAACAGCATGCCACCATGATCAGCTAATCTTTCTATTATTTGTAGAGATGGGGTCTTTCTCTTGCTCAGGCTGGTCTCGAACTCCTGGCCTCAAGTGATCCTCCCGCCTTGGCCTCCCAGAGTACTAGGATAACAGACATGAGCCACCACGTCCATGCTGTGGTTGAGATTTAGACCTTGCTCTAGTAAAGATTACTGTAGAAAAGGTAGATCAAAACAAATAATTTCACACAAAAAAATTATGAGGACACATACTTCAGGGAAAAGGATGCTAGGAGTGGGCAGGTAGGATTTCCTAAAACAGACAATTTTAACCTAGTGGTTGACAGAATCGCTGACTCTGCAATCTACCAATGAGATTCAGATCTTCCTCTCATCAGCCCTGTAATAGCTGCTTAATCACTCTGTGCCTCAGTTTCCCCAGCTATATCCTGGAGCTATAGAGTATTTCCCTTTGAGAGTTGCTAAGCAGATTAAATGAGACAGCATATGAGACAGTGCTTCTGGTACCAGGAGGTGCTCAGCCCAGGGTTGGGGGATACACTAGTCCTGTGCTATCTGGAGAGCTCTCTAAGAAAAGGAACTATAAGCTGGGACAAGAAGGATACATAAGAGGTGAGAAGAGGGTAGGTAACAGGACAGAGAAAATAGGGGGAGGGGATAAGCAAAGAAAATGTAATGAACAAGTAAATGTCCTGAAACAGAAGTGGCATGATAATCTGCACAAAAGAAGGCTGGTGGCTGAGGAGGACTGAAAGCCAGACAGGAGTGGCTGAGATGAGGCTGGAGCGGGCAAGCAGCAGATTCTGGAGTGCTCCGTTGGCCAGTTAGTGAAGGACTTTGGAATCCATCCCAAGAGCATCCCATTGATGGGCAATTATCCTTTCAACTGGAAATCCCCCAGAAATGCAAACATTCCATTATTTATCTTTAAAGGAACATTGATAAGGAACTGAGCAGGGAAACCAGTGAAATATCTTGGGCTTCTCTGTCAGTGATGTCCCTTCCCACGAGAGTCTATCTGTATTTTTAGTCTCTGTCCCTGAAGGCCATAATTGCTGTCCTTGAATATCAAAACACCCTTGTAGAATTGCATTTCCTTGTCAAATGGTTACATCCAGATAATTGTATTATGGCTTTTAGGGACATATGATCAATTTTTATAATACATCAAGAAGAGACTTGAAAAAACTAAAATTTAATTCTTGTTCAATTCTATTTTCCTTTACTCTATCTTTTGCTTGGGGCTATAAAAATATGCTGTCTTCTTCATTTATCTTATATTTTTCAATATTTTTTTCTTCCTTTTCATTAGCTTTAAAATTAAC
Organism: Lepilemur ruficaudatus; assembly: GCA_963574885.1. Lineage (NCBI taxonomy): Eukaryota > Metazoa > Chordata > Mammalia > Primates > Lepilemuridae > Lepilemur > Lepilemur ruficaudatus. The sequence goes on from CAUYRT010032894.1 coordinate 78,837, forward strand.
TCTTAATAGCCCCGAAAGACATTACAGTTTTCAACAATGACTTTTTTTTAAAAAAAATATCAGAAACAAACTGATAAAATGGATTATCATAGATCTTGGAGTCATCCAGGCCTGTATTTGAATTCTGACTCTACTGTGTAACCCTGGGCAAGGTATTTAATGTCTCTGAAACTCAGTTTCCCAAACTGCAAAAATGATTACAGTAGTAGTTATATTTCAATGTTGTTAGGACTATAGAAGATAATGTTTATGAATATATGTACGTCTAGTGACTAGTAAAAAGGAAAGAAGGGAGGGAGTTAGGGAGAGAAAGAAGGAAGGAAGGAAGGAAGGAAGGAAGGAAGGAAGGAAGGAAGGAAGGAAGGAAGGAAGGAAGGAAGGAAGGGTTTATAGAGAAGAATTAATTACATGGTGACAAAAAATGTAGATGATACCATGACCCAAATGATCTGTCTAGGAATTATTCAGAGATATCTTCTGAAATTATGGAGAAAGGTAAATTTAAAAAGAATTTTTGGGTGTAACAAATTTCTTTAAATCTACTTTGATATTCTTGAGCAACAGGGATTTATATAATTCCTATTAACTCTTACTCTTCTGAGTTGATGATACTGTTGATTAAAAACTAGTAACTAAAAATTCACCTTTTGGGAGTCATCTGAAACTTTTCTGGTGCACTTTTGTGACACCAGCAGCCAAGTTTCTTCTTTATGTTTGCATCTTTCTGAACTAAAATCAGATTGTGAAACTAGGAACCTAATACATGAGGTCTAGGGAAGTGGTCATGAACAGTACTGGGTGGAAGATGGGAAACTGAGCCAGTTTATGTGTCATTCATTAGTTCATTTATTTATTCATTAAACATTTATTTGGCATCATCCTCAGTGGTAGGAGACAGTCCATTTTAAAAAAGACATTTTGCTCCTGGCCGGAGACTTGTAATGTTGATTAGATTAGAAGGTCATGTTAGTAGTCCTGGTAGTGTAATAAGTAAGTGTGAAGTGAAGGTTTAAATGCTGCATTTTCAGGGACTGAACATTCAAGGATAATGAGTTAAATTGACTAAGATTGGTCTTTTGAAATGATGACATTGACTTCCGGGTTTCTGAGTTTGCCGTTTAAAATTCGTGAACAGTGTTGGCTGAATTCAAGACAGTTCTTTTAACATACGTGACATCCACTGGCTCCTCTCCTCTGAGGCTGAAGAAGTAGGACTACTATGATAAGGTGTTACCTGATAGTAACTAACAATAACAATAACAATAATAGTAGACAAGCAGTCACTTCCATAGTGCCTTGAGTTGTGGTCAGGGTGTCTGACTTTGCAGAATTCCAACAGTGGTTCTCTCCCAAAGCCAGATGCAGATGGCCCCTAACCCAGCATGTGAGGATCTCAGGAGCCACATTTCTCCTTTTTCTCCACTGCTGGGACTACATGGGACATAAACATGTCGTGTGTTATGTGTGCTTCCATAAAACCTTCCACAGTCCTGCTGATGGTCTGGAACAGAGGAGAATGGATGTGTTTGAATGTCTGTTTTGCTGTGTCAATCACTGCTTCATGGTGCACCAAGGGAGGAGGATTTAGCAGGGATTAATAGGGTGGAGAGCCTTTCCTGATCTTTCCATTTGGGTGGGACACTAACTTAGCACCTATACTACATACTGGGGGATAAACCCTTCTCTCAAGGAGAGTAGTGGGGAAAACAAATAGCACAGTATACGGTTAAGTGCAGTAAAGTATTGTGTGCAGGGGCAGGGTGTGTATAAAGCAGTAGGTATAGGCGCCAAGTGGGCCACAGAAAGGAGCCATCAGCTCTATCTGAAGAAGGGTGGGGAATCAGAAAAAACTATCAAGAGAGGAAAAATATCTACTAAGGGTTGCCCATCAAATAAATGGACTGTATAAGATCTTCAGTCCTTTTATTCTAGGTTGAGGGGGAGAAGGCAATTGCAAAGTGAAGAAAGAAGTTCAGTGCATCTTTGGAAATCTTGCCACAAGGAAAAGGTGGGTTGCCTCGTATGCATCCCACAAAGGAAGCTGTCCCTACGCTGTGTTTATATATGAACTCAGTGCACCTCTGAAGAAGACTCTGGGTTCAGAGCGGGCCATCGCCTAAAGAGAGAAGAAAGTCAGACACCTGATTTGAGAGACCCTCCAAAAGACATTTTAGCCTAAATGTCAGGGTTTACTGATGCCATTTGCCAATGCTTTGGAATTATTCTTCCTTTTTCTTTAAAAGCCATTATTCATTATTACCTTTTTTAGCCCTGCAATAGTGAGACATCCATTAATAAAAAAAAAAAGAAAAACTTTTTGAAGCTGTTAACATTCTAGACATTTGACTGAAAGGGTGGTGAAAGAGCCATGGTCAGAGACAGAATAAACAGAACCCACAAACCTCTCTGTTCTAATCGAGTGGACGTGACATGTACGTGGCGTAGCCAATTCCTGGAACAAAGCCCATCATCCATCAGTCATATTCTGCAGACTAAGTACTACACCCAGAGTAGAAAGAGCAAGACTAAACTCGTGAACACCATTTTTAGACTCAAAATAGTATTAGCATAAAGGCAAGTGCATTTTATTTATAAATTCACTTAGGGGGAATTTAGAAGGCACCACTCAAAACTATATAAGGAACAGCAAGATTTTAAAAAATGGTCCGTAAATTGAATCTTGAAAAAAAAGACTGGGGATGCCTGAAATCCCTTTCCAAGAATGCTAGAATTTCCAAAAGGTTTCAAATTAAACCACAAGTACCGATTAAAGTAAGGGTGTCTGCAATCAGTCGTATTAGTGTTTAATATGTATAACCCTCATCTATATTTACCTAACCTCACCAGTCTGAGCAACATATTCATGCTTCCCCACTTAAAATCTTTACAAGGATTATGTTGTCTATTTCAGGGCTTTTTTTCTTAGCAGTCTTGTTAAAAAAGAACGTGTCTCTATGTGTATGCAATATTGATGCTAAAGCAGAGTGCTAACAAAATGCCCTCTGTAATATCTGAATCAATATACCAAGACAAAATCACTTGATTCTATAATTTTCAGGTGATATGCATCATAGTTTTTTCTTTATTCTCAAGCTCTTTCTTCAAAGTCAGCCAAGGGGATGATGAAAAATCATTTCCTACATCACAAGATCACTTTAAAAATGTCTTTTCCATACACAGCCCGATCCCTATTCACCACGCAATATTCAATTCTGCCTCTGCTGGCCTGAGACTGCTGTAGACATTTATTGGAAATTTGCCTGGAGGGAGCAACATAAAGACTTTAACCTTGATGATCATCAGTTTGGGAGGCCTAGTTTTATGGAGAAAAAAATACCAAATCATTTCTAAATATGTCTATGGAGCATCTTTTATGTGCTAGGCATTGTGCTAAGGGCTGAAGACGCAAAAATGGACAAGTCCTGATTCTTCCTTCTTTTCGTCTCCACTTCCTTCCAGTCTCTTGGCGAGTCCTGTTTAGTGTAACTCTAGCATATTTCAACTGCATCTGCTTTTCTTCGTTTTCTTCTGCTACCAACGTCACCTTTTGCCTGGAGCACCACAACCATTCCGTAACTGCCTTCCTGTTTTTATTCTTGTCCCCTCCAACTCGTTTTCCTGACAGAACTCGAGTGATCCTTTGGACATGTCAATCAAATCGTGTCACACATGTTTACCTTCCTTCAATGGCTTGCTATTGACTTTGGACTAAAATCCAGACACTTGGCAGGGTCCTGTAGGATCTGCCTCCTGTCCCCTATCCAATCTCTTTCCCACTCATGTCACCACAGCTGCACATCTCTCCCTTCGGCTGCTCTTCACGTCACAGACACGTCTCTCCAGGATGCTCTTCCCCCGCCCCCCAGCCTCACACACAGGGCTCCTTCTCATCCTGTGGTCTCAGCTTAAATCTTCCTCTTTAGAGGGGCCTCCTCAGACTGACAATTTAAAGTTATTCTTCCTTGTTTGATTTGTTCCTCATCTTCTCCATAATAGGAATCCAAACTGGAATGATTACATTAGTTTCACTGTTTATTGTTGGTCTCCACTACTAGAATGTAGGTTCCATGAGGGCAACGATTTCTTGTTTATCTCCATGTTACACCCAGTACTTAGAAGAGTACTAGTTATATAATAGGGGATCGAAAATATTGTTGAAGAAATAAACATAGACTCTGAAGACACAGAGTCTCCCATAAACCAAAGCGCTGGAGATAAGCCTAGAAGGTTGAAGAACATGCCACGGGAGTATGTAGCCAGGTACTGTTGCTTGAAAAGTTTTTATTAAATGAAGGAAGCATTTCATTTTAATACATTTCTATAGAGCTTTAGAATTTTAAATGGATATTCAAATATAATATCTCAGTTTATCTATACAATGATCAAAATGTTTTGGGTTTTGTTGTTGTTTTACATCAGAATTGAATGATAATCCACCTTACGGATAATGGCTGTGGCAGTTGTAAAACATGGGGGAATCAGAAGTGTCATGGGGATGAATACCCAAGCAGCAGGTCAGTGTGAATCACTAGGGAAGACTGAGGCTGTGGTTCAAACTCCAGCAATAGCAGAAGCTCCTAGAACCAAAACTCGCAAGTTTCCTGATTGTCCAAACAGCTAGAGACAAAGGTAAGCACAGAACTCTAGAGGTATGAGACAAAATCCAGGTGACAGGTGTAAGGCATGTTATTAGTCAGCCCATATTTGATGAGGAGTGAGGTGGGTTTGTGCCATTTAAATATAGTTCAGGCAACATAAATGATCAAGGAAAGAGGAACTTCCTGCAGAAAGGAAGATGGTTTCATAAGATGATGAAGATCATTGATGATGCTGTTCAATGTGACATTCTCTCTTCATCTGTGCATTCAGATAATAAATCTGAATGGATAATTGGTTAGTCAGTCAATTATATGACTTATAAATCTGCCACTAAAACTTCTCTGCAAACTTTAGAGTAATTTCTTTAACTATAACCAACTCAGGCTCTGAGACTTATAAGATATGTTCTCAGGCTTCCTTATAACTGGCAGATCCTGAACTCAAATTTTTCTTTCAACTCCAAATCTGGCGCTGTTGTCAACCCTAGATAGAGGTTGGAACTTGAACTTCTTCAGAATTTTACCATTCCCTCAAGCATTTGGTGATGTCATTTTCATCCAACTTTAGCAAATTAATAATTAGAACACCTCAATAGGATATTTTCATTTTGGTAAATAAAATGTGCTTTCTGAATACGTTGTACTACATTAAACCATGCAGTGGAATAAAGAAGATATGAAATGCACTAGGCTGGAAATGGGAGAAGAATAATTTTAGGCATTTTCCTCCTTCTGTTTAAACAGATTCTTTTTGGCAGGAGGCCTGTGTTTAACCAGTGTTACTGAATATAGAATAATCATGGGTGGGGAGTATGTTTTCCTTAATTGAGTATGTTTTCTTGAGATAAATGTGGATCTCAGGCTCCTAACTAGTCAAAGCAAAAGTTTCCAAATTGTCTGAGGTTGCAAAAGCCTAGGAGGCAAACTCAGTGCCCATGTGGAGCCAAGAAGCACAGAAAAAATGTGCCTAGAAGGAGGTTAAAATAGCATTGACAGATCAGACCATTTCCATTCCATTCACTGACCGCATCCTCCTTTGCCTCTAAATGTCTCTCATTGCTCTCTGTTAGATCATGTCCAAGGGAGTGATACCCAGGAGGCTGTCCATTCAGTGTCCCCTCCACTACTGGATCTCCCTCTGCTACCTGCCTCACCATGGACCTCATCACATGCAAGGGGTTTGTGTTTGGGAAACTTGGCCAGATACAAAAGCTGGCCAATTGGTTGAATCCTCCTTTAGGAGCATCCAATTGTCTTTACTTTGAAGGGATTAGTCCTTGAACCAAAAAGGAATAGGTTGCTCCTTCCTTTCTCCCGATTCCTGCTGATCTAAGAGAATAAAGGAGACCAGGATGCCCACCCTGGGAGCATCCCCATAAATGGAGCTGACATCTCCATTGCCAGCTCAGCTGCCAGAGGTGAAAAGGGCAGATGGTCTTTACACAATAGGCTCCAGGGGGTCAGTTGGCAACTGACTTGACTTTGACCATGCATAGATGACATAATAATTTTCTGGGGCTACCATAACAGATAACAATCAATGAGGTAGTTAAATGACAGAAATTTATTCTCTAACAGTTCAGGAGGCTAGAAGTCCAACTCTGTCAGCAGATTTGGTTCCTTCTTGGAGTCCCAGAGGGAGGATCTGTTCCATGCCTCTCTCCTAGCTTCTGGAGGTTGCCATCAATCCTTGGTCCTCCTTGGTTTATGGCAACCTTCCTCCCTGGTCACATGGTCTTCTCCCCATATCTTCTCATCTGCTCTGTCTCTCTGTGTCTTTGTGTCAATTCTTATATAGACCCCAGTTATTTGATCAGGGCCCACTCTATTCCAGTGTGGCCTCCTCTTAACTAATTATATCTGCAAAGACCCTATTTCCAAATAAGGTTCTGGGTAGACATGAATTCTGCCAGTGCTGATGGCAAAAAATTTTTTGCCTGTAGTCACTGTTCACTTTGCCCAACCTGCCATTGGATGGCTTGACATTGTAAACTGCCTGTCTGGTAATTTCAGGGCTGCCAACAAAGTATCTCTTCCCCTACATGTCAAGGTCTAAAACTTTCATCCTCACATTTTATCCTTTGGATTTGGCTTCTTTAGAGGTAAAATTGCTCCCTGACTAGGTCACACATGAAAGTATCATTCCTCACAAACACCTTAGTTTGAATTAGTGTGATTAATTTTAAATTTTGCATACAATGAAGCCATGTGTGGAATCTGACAGCTGCTTTCTAGAACTAATTGAGGATCTGACCAGCTTGTATGTTATAAGCAATTAGTGTCCTACTAAACCACTCAATCATTCAAGTGGCCCAGAAAAAAAAGAAAATGCTGGCAATTTGAAGTTAGTTACCTAGTGCCTTGCTACTCAAAGTGTGGTCCATGTGCCTTCAGCATCAGAGCCTGATAAAAATGCAAAATCTCCCAGGGGTGTACTCAAACCTACTTAATCAGGACATACATTTATCTCTATCCCCCAAGGATCCCTGTGTGCACACTGGAGTTGAAAATCACTGCTCTAGCAACGCCTTTAGAAGGTTGGACTGGGGGAAGGTGTGAAGAAGCTTTACTTGGGATATACTTAGAGTCTAGGCTACCAGATTGGATACCAAAGGCAGGTGAGGTTCCAGGTAGAGAAGAAGGGCACCTGGGAAATCTTGGGATAAGACGGAAAGAGAGGGGAATGTACAATAACCACCATGGACAGGCACGTGTCTAGGTGCTTTGTTTTGCACAAATTGTCTCTTTTAATGTTTACAACAACCCGATGAGTTGGGTAGTATCACCAGCACTATTTTATAGACACAGATACTGTGTTAGAGAAGCTTAGGCATTTATTCAACATAAGGGGCATTTGAGCCTAGAGGGTCGGACTCCAGAGCCCAATTTCTTAATCCCTGAGCTCTCCTGCCTACCAGAGAGTACATGGATAGACTCAAACCTGTTGGCAAACTGATTACTTTAACGCTTAATTCATAGTTCACAGCTCTGTTTGAACTTGTTTTTCAGACTACTTTATTTTGAAGACATATATAGTCCTGGCGTTAATTTATTTCCTTCATTTTAATCAAATCAGTCAATTGCTCATGGAAGTCAGCCTTGAGTCTCCTAGATCCCACCCCATACATGGGTCTCAGACATGGGTGCATTTCCCACCTCCCACCAGCGTATGAGCAACAGAAACCCACCCTGAGCCTGGTATCTCTCCTCCTAGGCCTGCCTTCATGAGCATGCCTGGGGAGCGATGACTCACACTATGTTTCTCCAATTTTGTCCCCTCCTGGGTCACTGGAATGATTTATTCTCGCTCAGCAAACCAGTAATTGTGTGTTACATATGGGTGGTGAGATTTTTAGGTAGATGTGGAATCCAACTGCCTGATGTGATTCTCAAATGGCCCCAACATTTTACACAATTGTTTGTAATTAAATAAAATCCAAATTGCATTTGGGATAAGAATTTTTTTTTTTTTTTGGACTTCTTTTCTTTTGGGGGAAAACAACTACCATGAATGTTTCTGATTCATTTACACTTAGCGCCTAAAAATATTGCCCTCAGGAAGGAGGGCTGTTTGTTTGCCATGTCAAGAACATTTTATTTGGTTTCCTTTTAGAGAAAAATGCACATACAGCCAATTTTAAACTGCCTAGAGTGTCTCAGAGATGTTTGCAAATTTCAAAACTCTGTTTTTCCCCAAACACCTGCAAAACATAAGTGGAGCTCTGGAGAAAGAGGCAGAGGAGATGGAATGCGAAATCTCATGAGTAAAATGTATGGAAATTAAAAAAAATAAATAAAGTGAAACTTAGAGAAATTCATGATTTCTACTAAAATATTCATACTTGCTGAGGACTGACTTTATGCTGCACCTGAATTATACTTAATTTTAGTGACTAATATTACTTCTCCCACCATATTATATACATAGAGATTTATAGACTTTTTTTCACAGACATTAATAACTGTGTATTAATCCTGGCCTACAGAGGACAGAAAAAAAATAACTGTGCATTGACATGACATCTTTCTACTTTATTTGATCCTGACTGGTGTTGAAATAGGCCAGCTATTATGATCCTCTTTTACAGATGGGAAAACTGAGGCCCAGAAAGGATATGCAACTTCCCCTTGATTATATAACAAATGTATAGCAAAATCACAACGAGAAGCTACATGCCCTTAGTTCTAAGGAGACTTTTTTTCCCACGACACCCACACATTGGCAGGCAGGTTGGACCAACAAGGTGGAGAAACACATGAACATGTAAGATTTGTGAAGGTCAAGTTAACACTACAAATACTTAGCATTAATTAACTGAACTCATTACCTCAATAAACTACAAAGCGTTCATAAAAATCTTGATGACTTGCAACAAATAAACCCACGGGGTTCTGTAATCTCTAAAATATCAGCTGTGGTGTATTTCATAAAATGGCAAGAACTGCAGATAAATAATTGTCTGTGGCTAGATGACAAATGTCAAGTTCAAAGAGGGCAGAGCTTGCAAGAAGATAATTTTCCCTCCCTGCTAAATCCCAAAACCATGTGGTTGTTTCTCTCCTTCCTTTGTTTCCTTTCTAAGCAGAGAACCTAGAACATCCTGCTCTGTGAGCAGAGAGTACATCTGGTTAAGTGAATGAGTACCTTCTTTATAGATACCCGCCCTACCAGTTTACTGTGAGGTTTTATATTTACCTGGCTAGGAGTTAAGTTGTTTTTACCATTTGCTGTAGCAGTGGTGTCAGAGGCTAAAATTTTCTGTGTCCTTGTTTTTGTCTTTCCTGTTGTCTTTGAATTTCCCTGGAGACTCCTTAAATAGGGCTGAGGCTTGCAATTCTTTGAGCTGTAATCCCTTGTTATGATAAGGAGCATTATTGATGTGCAGGGGAGGGGAGGCACTCTCTGGTCCTGTGATAGGTTTCAGTCTTGCAATGAGCCAGAATTGAGTATTTCCCCTTCTCAGGTCAGTTAGGCCCTTGGTAAATCCCCTGTAGGTCAGGTTCTGGTACAATAGTTCCCCTTGAGGGAGGGAAGGGCGTATTAAGGAGAACAGAGACCTCTGGGCTTATTTCAAAATGGCTACTCCTGCCACCCCCACCTCACTCCAGCCCCGCTGTGAAGGAGGAGAGGGTTTTCTTCACTGAAGACTGAGGGGGGGGGTCCAGGGGTAAACCTCAGGAAAATGTGAGGGGCTTCCTGAGACCGGGCCCCCTAGGACTTTTTAATTCTTAAACTTTTCCACACAGAGCCTCCAGCATTCTGTCCATTATGGTTCAAGTTGCTGGTTTCCACAGAGGTTCCTGCTCCTGATAAACTGAAATTCTCTGTACCCATTGTCGGTCTCTGTAGTTTTGGGGGCAGCAGTTTACCCTGGGACATCAGTTCTCTGCAGGATCTAAAAAGAGTTGTGAATTTTCAGTTTGTTCAGTTTCTTTTCTGGTTGTGAGAATAGGAATGACAACTTCTAAGTTCTTTACTTGTCAGATCTAGAAACCAAAAGAGCCTCCAGTTTTTGTACACAATGTTTCCCCTAAACCTAGAATCTTTCCAAATGGTAGTTGTGGTCCCAAGTCCAAAGACCAATAATATCAATGGGAATCACACACATTAATGAACCATAAGCCAGGGCCTAAACTTTGTGACTGTCCCTCTTCTTGAGGTATTCTGTGTCCAAACAGGCCCACTGAGGGCAACACTGCCCCTCCCAAGCCCATTGCTGAATTTGGGTGATGCTCGCACGAAACAGCCTCTTCTGCTCAGGGCAACCATTTTTATGCCCAGTGCAGTTGTTCAGGGCTGCCTGCTGGGAAGGAGATTGAATTGCTCCATTCTGTAGATATTTGGGTGCAAAATGCATTTGCTCCACATTGCTTGAGAGTGACATTCACAGACCAGTGAGTGCCAGGGAGAATGAAGAAGAGAGTGACACACAGAAGCCACTGAAAGAGGATGTTGGGTTTTAGGCAAAGAGGAGGCATCACTCAAGCCCTTGAGTTCACCAACAGCCACCTCGGTTTCTACACAAAGAGCCAGAAGAGGAGGGGCAAGAAGGACAGAAAGGCAGAAGGAAGAATCTGAGAAGAAATCTTCATCTTTGTTATCCTGATTTGGGGATATAAAAGAAGAAAAATGAGAGGTGTGGACTTACTTCTTTAAAGCAGTCCTCCAACTTTCACGTGCCTCCAAATCACATGGGAAATCTTGTAAAAATGCAGACTCTGATTCAGTGGATCTGGCCCAGGCCCAGGATTCTGCATTTCCAACAAGCACCCAGGTGATGGTGACAGCACTGGTGCCTTGACCACACTTTGAGGGGCAAGGGTCTAATGGAGCTTCTGAAGGGACATTTATCAGCTTTCCCTCTGCACTCACTTCTGGAAACAACAACAACCACTGCTCACCTTGCTCCTCTAGTCCAGCATGTGCATTCTTAGTTCAAGATTATCTCCCTTCTGAGACAGCTGCTGACCTCTCCTGCATGTTTCTAAGTCCTCAGCTTTCCTCTAAGCCTCACTCAAGTCTCTGTCCTTCATGAGAGCTCCTCCACCACTCAAGGCCTTGTAATCAATGGCTCTTTGGAACCTCTGTGCCTTTACTGGTGTTTAGCGTTTTGGCAAGCATAGGTTGCTATTGACTTTTTAAATCTGTCTCCTAACTAGATTATAAGCTTCTTGAGTACAGGCCATACATATAGAGTGTAAGTCCTGTCACTCTTTACTTCCTCAGGCCAGGAACAGAGCCCCTTCATTAGAAGATTTTGCAGTGTCGTGAAAAGAGCCCAGGGAGACATGGGTTCAAATCCCAGCTCCACTACTTCACAGCTGTTGGAGCCTAGATAAAGTGTTACTCCTTGAGTCTTGGTGGTGGTGGTGGTGGTGGTGGTGGTGATGGTGGTGGTGATGGTGATGGTGGTGATGGTGGTGATGGTGGTGATGGTGGTGATGGTGGTGATGGTGATGGTGGTGATGGTGGTGATGATGGTGATGGTGGTGATGGTGATGGCGGTGGTGGTGATGGTGATGGTGGTGGTGGTGATGGTGGTGATGATGGTGATGATGATAATGGTGATGGTGGCAGTGGTGGCAGTGGTGTTGATGGTGTTGATGGTGGTGGTGGTGACAGTGGTGGTGGTGATGATGGTAATGGTGCTGATGGTGATGGTGGTGGTGATGGTGGTGGTGGTCATGATGGTGATGGTGGTGGTGGTGATGGTGGTGATGGTGATGGTGGTGATGATGATGGTGATGGTGATGGTGGTGATGGTGATGGTGATGGTTGTGCTGGTGCTGATGGTGGGGAAGGAGGTTATTCTGGTGAGGGTGAATAGGATGTTGAGCTAGAGTTAGATGGTGTGGGTGGTGGTGATAGTGGTCATGGTGATGGTGGTGATGGTGATGGTGGTGGTGATGGTGATAGTGGTGATGGTGATGGTGATGGTGGTGATGGTGATGGTGGTGATGGTGGTGGTGATGGTGGTGATGGTGGTGGTGATGGTGATGGTGGTGATGGTGGTGATGGTGGTGATGGTGATGGTGATGTTGGTGATGGTGGTGATGGTGATGGTGGTAATGATGGTGATAGTGTTGCGGCTGGTGATAGTGATGTGGTGGTGATGGTGATAGTGGTCATGGTGATGGTGGTGATGGCGGTGATAGGAGTGGTGATGAGTATGTTAACGCCGATCCTTTTCTTTCTCATTGGATATCTTCATTTAGCCTCTGATTTAGGGGCAAAGGCTAACGTCATTTCTTTTGTCCTTTCTTATGCCAACAACATATAGACTCCGTTCTTTGTCGGATCTGGGCCATTAGGGGAATCATCCAGCTTCTGCCTGGGGTGGAGCAAACTGTGGCATGGAGTGGAGGGGGATGAAGTCTGGAGGCCTGAGCTGTGTCCTTCCCGCCCCTCGCCATCACCCCCTTGTCTAGAAAAGGCTGGGCAGGCCTGACCAAGCCCCTGTTCCTCGTCACCCAGTCTCAAGGGGCAGATTTTGGCTTGGGGTATAAGACAGAGAGCACTGTCAGGAGACTGTGCCTGAGTTCTGACACCCTGAGTGACTGTGACAAGTCCCCTGGCCTCATTGTGCCTCAGTTTTCCCTCTTGTATAGTGAAGGGGTTGGCAAGAGCTGAGGGTTTAAGCTATTTCTCACAGTGGCACAGGACTGCTCTGGGGCAAGAATGAAATGGACAAACCATGCTGGGCTCTGACTGGCCCCTGGCCTCTGCGTGCAGTCTGGTCCCCTGGCACCATGGAGAAAGTGAACGGCTTGGTGTGGCAGGTCCCTCTGCAGTGGAGGGTGGGTCACAGGCTTTGCAAACGTCTGCATGTTGGGGGGTGGTGTGTGTGTGTGCATGTACTTTCAAAACCAGATCACAGATCCTAGTGCTTCACCCCTCTTTCACCCTGACCGCCTTAGCCTGACCCACCATTGTGTCAGTGGTCTCCCTGCTCCCGACTTCGGCACTCTACAGTCCATTAACCACACAGTGTCCAAAGTGCCTTTCAAAACCCAAATCAGATTTGCTACTTCCCTGCTCAAGACGGCTCCCATTCCGTCTCAGTAGCAGCCGGTGCTCACGGCGTCCGCCGGGCCCCGCCTGACCTTACGCTCCTTCCTCCTATGCTCCCCTCTGCTCCTGCCGCCCGGCCTCTTTGCTGTTTCTTAACCACGGCCCTGCCGCAGGCCCTTTGCACAGGCCGTTTCCTCTGCCCGGAAGCTGCAGCCACAGGGCTGGTTCCTTTGCCTCCTTTAGGTCTCTGCTCAAATGTTCCCCTCTCAATGACGCCTTCCTGAGCCTCCTGTTTACGCCACACCCCCCCCACGGCCCGTCTCACTCCACAGCCCATATCACAGCCCAGCAGGATGTGTATCTGCTAATTTCTTGTGTTTATTCTCTGCTCTGCCTCAGCACTGGGGACAGAGCTTGGTATATAGTTGGTGCTCAAAAAATACTTATTGAGATATTCTAGGAGAGAATTAAAGATGGCGGACGAGTAAAGCCGCCGGCCAGAGTGTCTCCGCAAAAAAGACAGATTTTAGAAGAAAGCGGGAGAATTAAGCAAGCAGACAAGTATACATCGGACGAGAGTCAGAAGGAGGGATACGTGAGACCATGAGAGACTCCATGGGAGGAGGTTGCAGAGGAGAACTGGAAGGAGAAAGCCCACGAGAAGCTTGGAGACCAGTGACAAGGGTAGGTGGAGCGGCAAACTTTCCCCTCCCTTGCATCTCGGACTGCTAGTGGGCTCCTGGGCGGTTGGAGAGACCTAATACCAGCCCAGAGACGGCTGCTGCCGGTGAGCGGTGAGCCTCTTGTGGCCACGCCACCAGGCTCCCAGCTCCCCCAGGACACCTCCCAGCCCACAGACTCAAGCCGATCGGCAGACGCCATATTGCCTCCT
>CAUYRT010032895.1:0-17620 GCA_963574885.1 Lepilemur ruficaudatus
AGAAGAAAAGCCACTATTCTATAGAAAAAGTCATTCAATTTTTAAAATCTATTCTGAGCAGAAATGAGAGGCTGAAAAGAAAGTATCTTTTATTTGATTTCACTTTTTGACTCTGCTGTCATTGTGACTGAGGATTCATGATAAATTACCCCACAGACCTTGGCTTAAGAAGAGGTACTGTACAAGTAGCTGACTAGGCCTCAGTAACATAGAGAAATAATCTTAAGGACCCTTGTGGATACAAAGGAATACTGCAGTGTTTTAAAACGAGAAAACTGAGAAGATCAGTTAGGTTTCTAGCCCTCTTCCTAGAATAAGCCTTAGTCTTTAGCAAAGCACAGATGGATAGTTGTTTTTTTATACAAGCAACTTCCTGGTGGGAAGTCAGCACCAATAGATCCTATACTCTTTGGCGTCTCCCAAGAACCCGTTACTTCTCCCCCCAGAGACATCCCTGCTTGCATTCTTGGGCATCTATTTAGTTACAAGAAGTATAGGAGAAAGGGGGATACTCCCTGGAGCAGATATAATGACAAAAATCAGAAGCCCCAAAAGGAAAGTCAGAAAAGCTTGAAGGAAAAACAATCATTATGATAGCATTTCTCCTAATCACAAATTCACATATATATTATCTTTCTTTCAGGACTAGTAAGTCCTAATTTAGTTATGAGTGAAAGTATATCAGTGAAACTCTTTCTAGGGCCCAACTTGGTGAAAACTATATAATTTAGCATACATACCATGTTAGGCAAAAATATACCTAATGTGAGCACCAACTGTAAAGAATCTTTTCAGCACTTAAAAAACAAGTAAGTTGATCATAAATGCTTTCCTTTTGTTTTTCACTAAACTGTCATAGCACATCTGAGAGAACAAAGTCTATATGGCTGCATAAAGCCTGAAATACTAGAAGGAAACTAATCAAATTCTGCTTGTTAAATATACAACTATGTTTCCCGATGTCCTTTCACACAAATCCTATGGGTTTAAAATAAAAAACATGCAGCCTGGGACAAATGTCCACACTTCAGTTTGTGATCTGCTTCATTGGCATGAGTTTTGGTGAAACTGAAAAATCACACCCAGTACTCTTCTGTATGTCTTCCACTGTCAGGCCTTCCCAGAGCTCAATCAGAGTTAGCCCTTTCTTCTTGTCCACATCAAACATGGCCTTTTCAGTAATAATGCAGTTGACACACTGCTTTCCAGTCAGTGGTAATGTACATTTCTCCATGATTTTATGTGCATTTCCCTTTGCCGAATGCTCCATGGTGACCACCACTTTGGTTTTGGCACTGGACACTAAATCCATAGCACCATCCATTCCTCTCACCATCTTCCCAGGAATCATCCAGTTAGCCAGGTCACCGTATTTGGAGACCTGCATTGCTCCTAGCATTGTTAGATTGACATGTCCCCCTCTAATCATTGCAAATGATTCATCGCTGGAGAAAAAAGAGGCTCCTGGAAGAACAGTAACTGTTTCCTTGCCTGCATTAATTAGATCTGCATCAGCTTCATGTTGTAATGGATATGGACCCAAACCCAGGACTCCGTTTTCACTTTGAACATGAACTGTCATATTTGGGCTAATAAAGTTGCTGGCAAGAGGGATTCCTATGCCCAAATTAGCATACATGCCGTCCTCAAACTCAAGAGCTGCCCGCTTAATGATACGTTCCCTTACATCCTCTCCAGGTTTCTCAGATTTGGCTTTTACATCTCCTTCTTTCCGGACTGATAAACGCTCAATTCTTTTCTCATATTTTTCTCCCTTTATAAGGCGATGTACATAAATCTGAGGAATGTGAATGTCTTCTGGAGCAAATGAGCCAATATCCACAATTTCTTCAACCTCCACCACCGTCGTCATCGCAGCTTTGCACATTGGCAAGTTGAAATCCCTCGCGCTTTTCCTAAAAATCACATTTCCTGCTCAGTCTGCCTTCCAGGCTTTCACCAAAGCAAAATCTCCTGTAATTGCTTCCTCCAAAATAAAGTGCTGACCATTGAACTCCCTCACCACCCAACTGCTACCATGATCTTTACAAAATGCAATCCAGATCACATCACTCTTCCACCCTTATTCAAAACTCTACATTGGCTTCTCACCACACTCAGTAAAATCCAAATTCTGCATGGATCTGACTCCTGCCCCTCCTTGGTCTCCAGTCTTCGAAAGTCACAACTTGAATTAGAAAAGATAATCAACTGATACCAACACCAAAATGAATCAGATATTGGAATTATCTAACAAGGATTTTAAAGCACCAAAAATTTTAAATCATTAAATGATTCAACAAACATCACAAATTCTCTTGAAATATATGAAGACCTAAAATTTCAGCAAAGAAATGGAGATTAAAATAAAAACCAAATGAAAATTATAGAACTGAAAATAAAATAACAGGAAAAAATTTTTTACACTCATTAGATGGACTCAATAGTTAGGCATATATGTCAGAAGGGAGAATCAGTGAATCTGAGAACATATCAGTAGAATTTACTCAACCTGAACAACAGAGGAAAAACAGACTGGAAAATGAATAGAGTATCAGGGACTTGTGGGACAAGAGTAAAAGATCCAACATTCATATCATCAAGTCCAAGAAGAAGAGAAAAAAGAGTAGAATTGAAAACTTCCCAAATTTATTGAAAGACATAAACCCACAGGTTCTAAAAGCTGAGCAAATCCCAAATAGTAAAACTCAAAGAAATTCATGTCAAAACACATCATACTTAAACTTCTGGAAACTAAAAACAAAGAAAAAACCTTGAAATAAAAAAATTAAAGAATATATCAAGATTTGGACAATCCTATACTTTCACAGTCTTCATTGCTGGTTTCTGTACCTCAAGATCTAGAAAACATTTGACCCAAAGATAATGTCTACCAATAATTTTACCCCTCACCTCATAGTCACCTTTTGCCTCCCACTTCAATGGTATTTGTATGCTGTCCAGAAGATTGAGGAATAAATGTGCTCAGACTTCCTGGGGCCTGAAGTTCTAACTTAGAAAACACCCATCCTGTCACCCAAGCTAGAACTCTTCATGTTTATTCACAATATTATCTTACCCTATGCCTTATATCCTTGCATATTTTTTGATTTCCAGAGCTTCTACCTTCTCCCCTAGAAGATAATGCCATCATTTATTAGTTTTGCCTGCTAGGATATTTTCTACATTGTCAGGATATATTCTATCACCCCTTATTAATTTTATGTCATTAATCTTACTTTCTCCTCCTAGTACCAGTCCAAATAATTGTTCTCAATTTCTCATATTTGTGGGCTGTTATCATAGTCCCCTCCTCCCTCTCAGACCTTAGCAGGCAGTACAACAGTCTCCCTATCCCTAGAGCCTTCAAGCTGCCTTCACCCATCAGGAAGTCCTAGACTCTATTTGACTGATCCTAGTTACCTTTCAATAACTCTATTGAAATTTCTTCAATTTGTTGAGATCTGTTTAAAGGTAGGAAACTTCTGAGCCTTCCCTGGGTACTTCTAGTACAAGCATAGTACCAGAATCAATGGAGTATTTCCATGATAGCAGAATTCAGAAACTGATTAAAAATGCCACATTTAACCTCTTAAATTCCTCTGATCTTCATGCCTCTATTAATTCCTTGGTTTCTCAGGGGAAAATGATTTAAGATAAATGAGAAAGTTGGCCCAACTTGTCTTTCATTCCCATTTCACAATGTATACTCGCATGCTGCTGCTAATGCCTTGTGTTGCAGGAGAAATTGACCCTATAAATGTATTCATATTAAAGTGTTGAACATTTAAGATGACATGCTTTCACAGGTTATTGCATTTTAAAGAAGCTAGGAGAAGGCAATGATAAATCCAAGACTAGAGTATATGACTAAATTGATAATTCCAAAAAAGAACTTTGGTCCATCAGAAGAGGCAATGTGATGCAACTAGAACGGGGTTATAATGAGAGTCTGCCATGGATTTATCCCTAAGGACTTAACACCAACAGTGTAAACTTGAACAAGTCATTTCACTTTTCTCCATTTCAGTCTTGGAGAACTCTTATTGGTATGAAAGAGTTTGGACCAACTTACTTTAAGGTTTATTCTAGTACTTAAATTTTATGATTGCCAATGATGGAAATAGGCTTCAAATTACAACATAAATGCTATTTCAGCTGCTTATGAACACAGCTGATTATGAATATGAGTCTTTATCTTCCCCAGCTATGAGAACACAAAGAATAAACAATTAATTCCACCTGGGGGCATCTGAAGAAAACTTCAGAAAGGGCAAGTAGGATTTTTCCAGGTAGCAAATGATAGAGAATAACATTCCAAGTAGAGAATAAAGTATATGAAATAAAAATGCCATGGCCATGCGTGGTGGCTCACACCTGTAATCCTATCACTTTGGGAGACCCAGGCAGGAGATTGCTTGAGGCTGGGAGTTCTAGACCAGTCTGGGCAACATAGTGAGACCCTAACTCTATGAAACATTAAAAAAAAAATTAGCCAGTTGTGGTGGCACGCACCTGTAGGTGGGAGGATTACTTGAGCCCAGGAATTTGAGGTTACATTGAGGTATGATTGGGCCACTGTACTCCAGCCAGGGCAACAGAGAAAGACCCAATCTCTAAAAAAATAAAAAAAATAAAGAAATAATATGCCAGTATGTAATAATGTGCTGTATTGAAGAAATAAGGAGTGGTTGGGTGATGCTGGAGAATCAGGTATATGGTGGGAATTGAACCTAAAGTAGATTAGGTACAGACTGTGAAGGGCACTGAATGCTATTCCAAGTGTTGGTGATTAATCCCATAGGTAATGAGTAGCCACTGAGGATTTGTAAACTGGGGAGTCACAAAATCACATCCGTGCTTTAGGACAAAACCTTTGGCTACAGTGTAAAGCATATATTTGAGGAGAGCAGCCTGGAGACAGAAAGACTTCTTAGGATGCTGTTGCAGAAATATAAACAGAAGGCAATGAGAGCCTGAATCTCTCTTCCTTGGAGAAAATGGGGAAAGGAATAGGGCAGAGAAAGATGGGTGATACTTTGGGGGAAAAGCAATAACAAGTTAACCATGCAGCTCTCCCCTAAGCCTTTCCAGGACAAGAACAAAGCAATACACTTCTTTCTGGCTCCAACAATGCCCAGTTCTCCACTGGACTCACAACAGGCATAGGACACACTAAGCCCCAAAACTTGAAGACTTGGGAAGTCCTTGGTTCTACTAAGCCTTCTAAGCTGGCTTTCACTTGATATAACACAGAATCCAGCATGGAAGAGTCCACACAGAGGTATTCCAGTGGAACATCTGAATATTCCAGATATTCAAGAAGTCTGATTTGGATAACTTTAAGCTCTTGTTTACATGATACAGGATTAAATTGTCAGTTCCTAACAACAAGGCAGGACTAGGCTTTAGCAAAAGACTTGCAGGACTTCCAGAGAGATTTTCATGCATCTTTGGATTAGAACCCTTATTTCTTGGACCATATTATCTGTTGTAACTTTTATCAAAAATTATATCCTAAAGTTTATTTTAACTACTCCCCATTTTAGCCTAGTACAGGAGCCTCCTCCACATCTCTAACAAGTGTTATCCAGCCCAGCATCTGCCTAAAATTCTCCAAGGATGGAATAGACACTACTTCCCAAGACAACTAGATTCAGATCCTAAGGGCAGAAGGATTTTTGGTATTTTATGACATGTACAAATTTTCTAAAGACAAGGAAACTACTTTGAGCATGCAAACGTTTGTTCTTGGCATCTCCCCACACCTTATCTCCCAGTTTAATAGCACTGTTTATATATTAATAGCAAATAACAAACTTGTTTAATGGATTCCTTATTTTAGCAATACTTATTCAACTCTTAATATGTACAGGGCACTGTTGTGGCAGGGGAGGGGGAGGCGAAAGTGACAGATGGTGATAGAGGATGAAATCAGATACGAAAATTACCTTTAATGAGTTTAACATCTAGTAGGACCAGATCACTGGTGCTAAATACAGCACAAGCCATTGGTGCCAAAGATCATTTACCAGGCTAAGTATGATTAGGAAAATGGCTTACCCTCTTGAGAAGAATGAACAAAACCAACTATTCCAATAAAATTTTAAAATTTACCAGTGGCTTGCCACGTGATGAAAAGTGTTTATCTCCTTCTTTCAGTTTTTGTTGGCATATCATCACCTACTCTGTGGCTGGCTTGCAGACTGTCATAGTGAATGATGACCTCCAAATGCCACCCTCCCTTGGGCCCATTAGTCATTGAGCACTGTCCAGTAGAGAAACCAGATTTGAAAATGCTTTCTTAAGGACTCCAGTATTTGTTGATGATATCCAATCTAAAGAATATTTAAAACCATTACTCTTTCCCTGCTGGGACTTCAGAGCTCTCTAGTTTCCCTGAGTTGCCAAGAAATGCTATTAGCATTTGGCAGAAGGGGCAAAAGAGTACTGTATCTCCTTTTTTCTCTTTGTGACCTTTCAAAGTCCAATAGACTTTATTAGCAGGAGTATCCTGTCTTGCCTTCCATCAGCTGGACTATTATGCCCCCAAAATAACTGGTTCTTATGTTTGGAAATCATTTGTATCTTATAACCCTCTTTCCCAGTATGAAAAAATCCAAGGTGTTTTGGGGAGACTTTCCAATTTGATTAGAAAAAATTTCTTAGAGCTCTATTTTTAAGGACCATGAATTACACATGAACTGAGTAAATGGAACATAATTTAACTTTGTCTTAATGACTCAAGGTTACCATTATAAACATGAATCACTGTACTATGCTGGACTACTCTCAGGTGTAATTAAGGTGTGTAGGAAAGTTAACCCCTAAGCTAACTGATTCCAGATTGCTATTCTTAAATAATTCTCTCTATGTTTATCTCCTTCTCACTGGAACTTATCCCTTCTTGTTGCTGTCAACATGGTTGATTCTAAATGAAATGACTGCTTTCTTCTCTATAATGAACTAACAAGTTATCTTACTATCTAATCCGGCTAAAAATTTGATAAATAAAAACAGTTTAATATCTTTTATGGATCTGCCAGCCTTAAGTGAACCTAAACTCCTTTCCAAGATATGTTCTCATCCTGTACCACCTCTCAAAATAACAATTTCCATGTGCTCATTACTCCTTTTATTTTCCTAAATTTACTTGAAATTTTGGTATGCAGGAATATAGGCAGCCCAGTGAAGGATTCTAGAATTTGGCTAACAAATTTAAGTCCACCTAATCAACACCTTTACAAACTTCAGGGACAAAACTCTTTCACTTCTGTCTTTCTGAATAATGAGGTACCATCTTTTTATACTATCCTTATATGATGTCTTATATGATATTATCCTGACATGATACCTCTCACTACTGGTATTTTTTGTTGTCATTCATCTCTTGCCACATTTTTTTTTTCTTTTTCAGGATCAATACATCATTCCTCAGGCACAGTGACAAGATATTTGGGCAATGCATCTCTGTACTGGAAACTCCAAAGAATACCAATGTCCTTCACTTGTTGCTTAGTAGATGTCATCTTGTATCCTTCTTTATCTTTGTATCATCAATAACAGATAATATTGAATATTTAATAAGTGAGGAAAACAGAATGGAATAAGCATCCATTTTCCAGGGTACTACTAATTTCAAATAGCCTACCTAAATTTCCAGGTGATGTGTTCCAACTTTTGGTTTGGAAAATATGGTCACCATAAGTACAAGGCATACAAGAAAAATATTATATAAATATTATATAATATACAATAATAATTAGACTGGTACAATTCAGTACTAGAGACAAAACGAACTTAAAGGGCTGGAGAAGTTCAAGGAAAAGATAGACCAGTGTGGCCTAAAGCAACTAGAGGAACTTCACAGATAAGAGAAGACTGAGCTGAGCCCTGAGATAGGTCATATCTGGATACGGTAGAGATTGAAATGGGAATGAGGGTTACCATCTGAGCAGATTATAGGGCCCATTTATATGGCTGTCAAATATTACTCAGCAGCATTTACAATACCAGCCAATTTGTTGGCACCTATACTAGATTCTGAGGTCAATTGTTAGAAGGCACTGCCCAACCACTCAGAGGTTTCCCTCTTGGTCCCACATCCAATCTTGCCAATTCATTCCCTGGCCTCATCTTATTGGACTCACAGGCATGGCCCAGGTCCATTAGTCAATCAGAAGTTGACCAAATCAGTTTAATTGTTTATGTGGACTAGAAATATTCCAGCCTGGGGGGGTATAAATAACTCTAATCAGTGATTTGATATGATGTTAACACTCAAAGACCAGACTAATTCCACTTTTTTTTTCCATCTCCAAATTGGTTGGGGGTGGTTACATAGATATAACCCATAACAAACAACATTGACATAAACCAATGTACAGATCATTTCTAAATAGTAAATGAAAATACGATAAATATAGATAAGAGTCAAATATATAGATTAAACAATTGCACTATGTACATACATACTCAGGCTCATTAGCAGGGAAGTTAGCAGGGAGAGGCAATAAAGTTTCATGTTTAGACAGAGTGAGATTGGTAAAACTTATTGGGTTTCTTCTGAGTGGCCGAGGAAAGCTTGGAGGACTTAGAATATCAAAAATTGCTTAGAGGTCTCTTTCTCAGGACATTTGCTCTGGGATCCTTCAGCTGCTGTGTAAGAACTCTGGCTACGCTGAAGCTGCCTTGTGGAGAGACCTCAGAGAAGGGGCATGATGTGCAAGAGCCCTAGCTGTCTGTGTTTTCCCAGCCCAGGCTTCAGACATATGGATTGAAGAAGCAGCCTCAGCTGGAAAAACAAGCACGACCAAGATGTACTCACCATCAAATTGGTATTAACTGCCTCAACAAGCTTAGGCAACTCCCAGGGTTAAGAGCAAAATAAATGATGGTTATTGTTTCAAAAAAAAAAAAAAACTGCTTGGATAGAGTTGAGTGAGCTAGGGAAAAAGAAAAAGAAGCTTGTACTAAACCTTGTGGACAAGAATAAGAAAATTTGGCTGGGGCTTTAGATCTGACAAACAAAATTCCATTTATTCCTATTTACTGTTTTCCTTTATTTCTAGTGCCTCTTAAAATGAGCATATACAAAGCCCTGGGTCACCAGTTGGTAAAAATCCAGGAATCCATGAGAGTTATGAAAATAAAGTATTATTATTATTACTAGAATTATGATTAATATCTAGACATATAAACAGATAAATAAGTACAATCGCTAAAACAAATATTGCAATCCAGAGATGTCATAGGCATGGCCAGTTAGCATCTTGAAGGTTTCCTATGTATTTCAGGCATCTTGCTAGTTGCATATATGTTACAGGCATTGTGAACAATTTCTAGGAATGACTTACAAACATTATACACATTGCCTAGGAATTGTTTACAATTCCTGATTTAACATTCTACCTGTAACATAAATACCAGTTAAAATGCAAGGAATTTGATCATACACTGGCATCAAATCAGAAGGCAGTATTTCTTCAGGGCTGCCATATAACCAGATGAATAATTTTCACATTAAAAATGTAACATAGCAGAGGCAATAGCCAAATAACTATATTGTACTTTTTAAGACTCATATGCAGAAGATAATGAATTGACAGAAAGGATCTAAGTGCAAGGAAAAATTTGACTGAGTGGTTTTTAAAGTAAAATAATTTTATAACTACTTGTTGAATTGTACAACCATAAGTCCAAACATAAAATGGATATATATTTAAAAATCTAAGTGACCTTTTAATTCCAGGTTTTATTTTTTCATTGTCTTAAGCAAATTAACTGCTAATTTAATATTTATTTTAAAAACATACCAGAACTTGTATACCCAAATGTATACTGTACTTTTTTTGAAGTAATCCCCTTGGGAATATATATATATATATACATATATATATATATATATATATATATATATACTTGTTCTGATGATGCTGCCGTTGCTCCGAAATTTTTGAAATGCTGCCTTTAGAACTGCCTTCAGTGCCAGTTTATGAACTATACAATACAAAGTCACATTACTGTCTTGTCATATTCCAAAAGGTAATGTACACAATATATATTAGCTATATAATATATTAATAATTATATAACTTATATAGACAAGATTAATCTGAGAAATCAAAATATAGTCATGTTATTATCAAAGCTTTTTCCCAAACCACCCTATGAGCCTTTTCTCAGGCTACATGAAAGACCATCTCCTCTCTCTCCACCCAACCCTGGTTCCCAGAAGACATGTCCAGTTGAAAAGTATTGATCATCTTTTGTTTCAAACAACTAGACTGAACTTTTCCAAATAAGTTTCTTGGTATAGTACATTTGGTCAGACCAGGCAGCTAGAACATAAGCTTCATGATATCAGGAATTTTGTCTGGTTCACTGCTGTATTCCTAGTGCTTAGAACAGTGTTTGATATGTTGTAGTTGCTCAATAAATATTTGTTGAATGAATGAATGAATAAACTTCCCTGACGAGTTATTATGGGTCAACAAACAGAGATAGAAAAATGTGAAATACCAAGGTGATGGCTATATGAAAAGTAAGACCATGCTTCCTTCTGACAATGATCCTAAGATAGCACTGTTTGGCGGTGATTAACAAAGATCCTAGTGGTGGCTATAGCATGTCTCTGGATTAAGAGCTGGTTAGCTTAGTGCCTTTAGGGGCTAGTACCATGCCCCTGCAGATTAGTTTGCTCATACCATGTTCCATTCACAGATTAAGCCTCTGGTACAGGCCAGCTAGCTTGCAAACACTTGCCATAGGGTTTTATTTTCAAGGATAGGTACTGAAACCCAGAGATCTAAAGTGGCTCAGGCTAGGTCATGTAGCAAACTAATGAAGGGTAGAAGAGCTTTGGTCTAAGATGAGGAAAATAAAATACTAGGTCCCTATACTGCTCTAGTATTTACCCTATTCCAAGCTAGAGTTGCAGTCCTGGAATCTTCCTCCTTGGTCTTACCACCTTATTCACAGGCTAGGAAGTCATGACCCTGAGGTCCTCTTCAACTTTCCATCTAATTTGGAAATATCCTCCTAGTAATACCAGCAACTGCAGCAGCAGTAATAGTAAAGGTAAAAATACTTCTAGTAGTAATGTTAATAACAATATTGTCTAGCACTTACTGAGTACTTAATATATGAAATACACTATGCAAACCCTTTACATGTGATATCTCTTTTTGTCCTCTTCACAAACCTATCAAGTAAGCAATGTTATTATCCCAATCTTACAGATGAAGAAACTGAGGCTCAGAGAGGTTAAGTCACCCAGCTAGTCAGGGGTCTATGCCTTTGCCTCCCTAACTCTGAAGCCCAGGCACTGAAATATAATAGTATGCTTCCTCCTCAGCATTATGTTCTGATCTCTGACCCACCCTTCCCCTAGCCCACAATAAAGTTGCAAGAAAAATCTGAAGAGCCACCATAGTTCAAACCTTGAAGTGATTTGGGACCACTTATAGCATTCAATAATAATGGCTGCCTAGTGAACACAATCCTAGAGACCAAACATCTGTTTTAAGACCTCGAATGAGTATGTTTTTCTGGAATATCCCCTTAGAAATGTTTTTTGAACATTTGTTCAAACAAGTTGAGGTCTGGACACCCTCTGATGCCTTTCTCGATTGGTTATGCGCCAAGTATGACATGATCTTTCTGCATGTGGTTTGAGTTAGGTGGAAGTATTGTACGTGCCTGGGACACTGGGCAAGCCCTCCAGAGCTGCC
Source organism: Lepilemur ruficaudatus (assembly GCA_963574885.1). Classification (NCBI taxonomy): domain Eukaryota; kingdom Metazoa; phylum Chordata; class Mammalia; order Primates; family Lepilemuridae; genus Lepilemur; species Lepilemur ruficaudatus. The sequence goes on from CAUYRT010032895.1 coordinate 11,733, forward strand.
TCTAGGTCCTGCCAAGCAGGCCCACTGAGGAGATGGCAGCCCTGAGGTGACTGGGCTGCAATCACTAATAGGGCTGGGTCACCCCATAACCCCCATTGAGGGGACAGACTTCACCTTACAACTAGGACATTTATGTTCTCCTAACTTTTCCTTTCCCTTTTGCCTGGATATTTTCTCATCTTTGGGACAGGTTCCAGAAACGCCCAATGGACTTCTCATGCCTTTTGACTTGAGAGTTCAGGGGCTCTGAGCCTGAACCACTAGCCCAGCATTGTTATGGCTTTATTTTCCTACTGCAAGCCACCTGGAGCTCTACCTGCTGTACTATGAAATCATTAGGGAACTGGTTAATGTCTTTGGAAGGTGCCGCCTAGTGCACATAACTGGAAGGGTCTACAATCCCAGACAGTTTTACAGCTTTGGCAGGATGGAAGTATACTCTGTGGATAGATTGAATGTCACCTCTTGGCCTGGGTTTGTGGGAGATGGCTGCAGAGCCCATCAGCAAAGCTGCCACGTGGCCAAGTCCATGTGAGTGATGGAAACATGACTGTGGGAAGAGGCCAAGGCCGGTAATGAGGGAGGAGACACTCAAACCTAAGGGGAATCCTTGAATCCCCAACATCTGTGAGATGGATCAGATGAGGCTAGAGGACAAAAAGCAACAAAAAAGCATTCAGCTGATAATAGGTATCTCAGGAAAGAAGTAAAGAAGATCAAATCTTATGATGTTGTGGCCATGGAAAAGCTATAGGTGTCAGGTCTTCTTTAACATTCAAATTAGCAGATAAAATATACAATAGGAGTGCTTCAGAGTTAGACAAAAATCTAACTATGGGAGAATCTTTCCTTAGGCCACAATGAACTTCTGAAGTTGCCTCCAACTATTACAAGAAGTTCTGAAAGCTGATGCTATTCCTTCTAACTGAAAATGCTATTCCTTCTTCACTTCCTTCAATACAAAATGAGCTTGTACTGCTGAAAAATGAGAATATCACCTCCCTATACACTTGAACTAACATTACTGGCAGGAAAAGAAACTAAGCTAAAGGGTGCTGTAGGTTTTTATTGATTAAAGTTGATAAGGTTTAGAGGGAATGTATTGGATAAGAGGTCATTACAATACTTAAAACAAGAAGTCATGAAGGCCTAAATGAGAGTTGTGGTATTAAGTATGGAAGGGGGTTGCTGATTGTAAGGCAGATAATGACGAAATATCCACACAGCCTGGCTACTGACTGGATTTAACAGGCCAATGGAAGTATCAGAGATATTGTCAAGGTTATTAGTCTTAGTGGTCGGGAAAATGAAAATAGAGGTGCCAGTAATATGAACAGTGAATTTGTAAGAAAAATGTCTTGGAGGGAAGATAAATGAGTTTGGGATGCCAGAGTAAGAGACAGAACAGACACTTTGAAATTCTGGTCTGGTGCTTAGGAGACAGCTTTGAGCTAGAGATAAAAATTTAGGCAGGCATCATTTGCCTGCTCCTTCACTTGAGTCCAAACCTGCTAGTTCCCAATCCCTACAAGCAGAGACCATGTACAAAGGTTGTTTGAAACTTCCTGCCTTCTCCCTATTTTTGCTGCTAGTCCTCCCAAGTCCCCATGTTCTTCTGCCCTGTAATTATCTCCAGAACCTTACCGTAGAGAAACCTAGTTGGCCTTTTTGTCTATTCCAAGCATCCACTGTAAACCGTTTAAAGAACGGTTCTTTATATTCCTGAACACATGTCATTTGTGAGTAATAAGTGATCCAAACTGATTATATTGATCAAAGTTTCAGTTGCTTTGAAAATTATTTACACCAGTGAAAAAATTGATATGCATGAGAAAAACCTAGAAAGCAAAGATCAGGTGAGTGCTACAGAGTAATGGCGACCATATTTTCTGAAACAAAAGTTGTTTGTTGGCTCTTGCTGAAAAAAAATTTGATACTCTGAAGTCCTTCTTGATTGAATGAGGCAATTTAGGAGATGTAATTGGAATGATAAAACATTGCAATTGCTAGAATATTTGGACTCTTTCTAGAAACAATAGGACAGAATACTTACCCTGAGAAATCTGGAAAGTACATAGAGTGTAATACTAATAATACAATGCCTCATGTTTTTGTACTCTAAAATTGTTTTCTTTTATTATTTTTATAATCTATAACTTCCAGTTGAGGATGCCTAACAGTCTTGGTATTTGCTCCTTCTCTAGAGAACTTTGAGTACCCAAAAGTATTGAAAGTCAGAATGACAAAGTACCTTGGAGATCAATTAATCAAACCACTTTTTTTACATATAAAGAAAGTGAGGCCCAGAACTAAAAAATGACTTGCCCAAGGTCACACAGCAAGTCAATGGCAGAACTGGAACTAGAAGCCGGGTATCCTGACCTCCCAAACAAACACCAAACCTCCATTCGGGCAACAGCCTTTCTGCTCCTCCTTCTTCACATCTCATCCCTTCCCTTGGCACTGGAAATCCCTGGAGGAATGGGGCCCACTATCAAGAGGGCACCCACCATACAAAAATGCTGAACTCCCAATGCCCATCATCTCAAATTCCTTTGGGCTATAGCAGCAGCACTCCCTCCTCTCACCTGAACATCTTTCCCTCTTCTCAGCTGAAATACCCACACCTCTGTTATAGCAAATGTCATAGGGTCAAACGAGACATCAAGGGGAAACCTAGGTGGAACTTGGGTACCTGTTATTCCCAGAATTCCATTCCCAGATGATTAAAGGTTGAGAACTTTGCACATCTCCAGCCTGCTGGAATGTCAGCTTATTTCCTGCTTTTCCCAAAATTGTTGAAAGGACCAAACCTCTTGCTCAGGGGCAAATATTCACTGCTGGCAGAAAATTCATTGAGGGATATACCTCATTTCTTGAGGTTTATTAAACTCCTCCCTCTGGTTAAACAGGAAGATGATAACACATTTGTATATGTTACAAGAAGTGACTTGCTCAAAATCAATACAACAGAACTAGAACCTAGGACTTACATTTCCCATGGCAGAGGTCCATTCCCTATTCCCTACTGCTTCCAAAGGCTATTAGAAAAATCAGTGGCCAGAAATAGAACAGGGGTGGCTCCCACTCCCTCATGTATTACTTCTTTATGTGAAACAAGCTTCCATAATTCCATTCATCATGCATGACACTTTAGAAGTTTCCCCTCTAAGCCTATGAACTTGGGAGCTACTTAAATAAGGGCCCACAGAGCCAGGCGCAGTAGTGTGCACCTGTAGCCCACTTACTTGGGAGGCTGTGGTGGGAAGATCACTGGAGCCCAGGAGTTCAAGCATACAGTGTGCTAGGATTGTACCAATGAATAGCCACTACACTTCAGCCTAGGCAGCATAGTGAGACCCTGTGTCTAGAAAACAAATTTTAAAAAATAAAAGGGCCTGTAGAAAAATTAAACTGTCTATCCCCAGGCCCTAGCATGTGGCCAGTAAGTACATCACAAGCACTCAAATAAATGTATATGGAACTCAACTGAAAGGGTGAGTGCAATAGGAAATCAGAATAGAAAGGGAGGCCAGTACCAGAGTCTGGAGGGCTTGGAATGAAGCTCCTGGAATCTGTACTTTCTGATGTGGGCTGTGACTGTGCATCTTTGTGTCTTCTGCAAAACATAACTTTTTCAGCATTGAGATATAGCTCCATAACAAGTAGAAACTTTGCAAACTATTTCCCCTTTAGTTCAGTGCCTGTACAAGAAATATTCAGCCTTTTTTTAATATTTGAGGAACTCATAGTTCCCAGGCACTCACTCCAGTATGTCGCAAGCAATTTGATTGAAGTATTGCATATACCTTGGGCCTGAGACCAAGCGTGAGAAATTTCACTCCATCAGAAAAATCATTGAGGCAGCTTAAGGTAATGGAAACTGGTGTTTTGGATTAAACCTGCCTCTTTCCATCTCTGTTTTTGGTGCCTGGATAAAGCCTCTGAAGGAAAAATCAGAGAACATATAGCTTGAATACCTTGAAGTTAAAGAAGGAAGAATGGCAAAATAGATATGGAGATATGTTCTAGTCTTTAAATCACATCCCAAAAGAGATCTAAAGAGCAATATACAAATAAAACCTTCAAACCAGGGGCACCCCACAGGCCAGTATATTTCATTGCCACCACCCAAGCTTAGAATATCTGCTCTTTAGACTGAAATATAGGACTTCTGTTTTACCCTTTGTCTTTTCCTATGCCCCTGGCCTTCTATAGAGTATTATTCAAGACAGCATCTATCAGATAGAATTGATAAACTACAGTATTGGAAATAAAAAACTAAAGACTAAAGGTAAATAAGTTTTAGGCATATAGTGTAATTGCCTATTACAGTTTTAAATGGCTTGGTTATAGAAAAGGAGGAATATTAATAAAAATATCAAACATTCATTAAAGTTTTACCATTTTCAAAGATCATATGCTTTAAAGTAATGTTCACAATACTAAGCAGTATTTGTATTAGTCTGCTCAGGCTGACTAAAATACCACAGACTGGGTGGCTTAAACAACATATTTATTTTCTCACAGTTCTGGAGGCTGAAAGTCTAAGATAAAGGTGCCAGCAGGTTTGGTTTCTGGGGAGGTTTCTCTTCCTGGCTTGTAGTTGGCCACCTTATCACTGTGTCCTCACATGGCCTTTCTTCTGTGCTTGGACAAAGACAGAGAGCAATCTCTGGTGTCTATTCCTTCTCTTATAAGGACACCAGTTCTATTGAATTGGGGACTCACCCTTATGAACCCATTTAACCTTAATTATAGCCCTAAAGGCCCTATCTCCAAATATAGTCACATTGGGAGTACGGTGTCAACATATGAATTTGGGGGGATACCATTCAGTCCATAACAGTATTATTGACCATATTGAACTGATGAAGAAACTGAGGCTCAAAGAGGTTTAGTGATTTGCACATACTAGTAAGTAATAGAAGTCAATACTAGAACTCAGAACTGTTAACATTTGGTCCTGTATTTTTGCTAACATATGATGTTGCCTTATAGAAAGAGAAGAAGTATTCTTTCTGCTTCTATTTTCTGGAAGAATTTGTAGAGAATTAGTAAAAGTCTTTCTTTAAATGTTTGGTAAAAATCACCAGTGAACCCATTTGAGCCTGATATTTTTTTTGAAGAGGTTATTAATTATTGATTCAATTTCTTTAATAGATACAGGCCTATTCAGACTATTTCTTCTTAGACTGAAAAACGATCCACACTTTTCACCTCTCACAAAAATCAACTCATGCTGGGTAACAGACTTGAACCTTAGGTGTGAAACTATTAGAATTCTAGAGGAAAATGTTGGAAATACTCCTCTAGACATCAGCCTAGGCAAATAATTTATCAAGAAGACCCCAAAGGTAATCACAGCATCAACAAAAATAAATAAATGGGACCTGATCAAACTAAAAAGCTTCTGCACAGCCAAAGAAACTGTCAAGACAGCAAACAGGCAACCTACAGAATGGGAGAAAATTTTCACATGCTACACATCCGATAAAGGGCTGATAACCAGAATCTATTTAGAACTCAGGAAAATCAGCAAGAAAAAATCAAACAACCCTATCAAAAAGTGGGCAAAGGACATGAACAGAAACTTTCCAAAAGAAGACAGAACAATGGCCAACAAACATATGAAAAAATGCTCAACATCTCTAATCATCAGGGAAATGCAAATCAAAACCACAATGAGATATCACTTATCTCCAGTGAAAATAGCCTTAATTAAAAGTCTCAAAACAATAAATGTTGGCATGGATGTGGAGAGATAGGAACACTCCTACATTGCTGGTGGGTCTTCAAACTAGTTCAACCTCTATGGAAAGCAATCTAGAGATACCTTAAAGCGATACAAGTAGATCTACCATTTGATCCAGCAATCCCATTACTGG
>CAUYRT010032896.1:0-41451 GCA_963574885.1 Lepilemur ruficaudatus
ATGTTTTAGTTATCTTTCTGTTCATGAGATCACTCAAGTTTGAAAGTTTGAAAAAAGTGCATCTAATCTGGATACCATTTGAAAAGGGGGTAGTATGGCAAACACCAATGGGATTCGTGGAGAAATATTTATATATTTACATGTAAATGGAGTAATAATGCATTCTTATCTCTTTTGTTTTTACTTATGTTGGAAACTAGTAACTTTATGTAAATTAGTGATTTAATGTGCTCAAGGAATTGATTCCCTATAAATGCAAATCATATTGTAGTCTTTACCTAATTCATTTTTGTAAGAAATAGAAGGGGGAAGTTACCTATTAAATGCGCTGAGGTGCTTTCCTTTTAGTTAAAGCAACTCTTGGTAACAACAAAACTGTATTTTGTCTCTAGACAGTAATTTGGTGTTTTACTATAGCTTGCCAATGCAACACAACAGTTGGGCATGCTGGCTCTGCTTTAGCACATTTATTACATTATACAGAAAGAAAACAGAATTTCCTCTGCAGACAAACAGTTGTATCTGTGTGTTTTCTTCACCAAGATATTTAATTTGGACTTGTTTTAAAATATAATCTAAATATAATTTTACAATTTAGTGGGCAAGTATTTTTATATGTAATCTTTACATATAATATATACATAAAAATGTCTTCTGTTTTTCTCCAGTTAAGCATTTATATATTATACATAAATGTATTCACATATAATAAAGATATATATTTGCCTACTGCATTATAAAATTACATTTATACATTATATATATAAATATGCATACACATGCACACATATATGCATATACACATACACACAGACATATATAAATTTGTATATATACATGTACATATATGCATACACATATATAAATGTGCATGTATAGTGTGTGTGTATGTGTGTATGCATATATATACACATATATATAAAAGAAAGAAACAACATGGAAAAATGTAAACTAGATATAAACTAGTTTTATAGTTAGACTGATCTAGGCTTAAGTCTAGGTTTTAGCAATACTGTTAGGACAACGTGTGAAAATTACTTCATCTTTATTGGGCTATTTACTCATTTACAAAATTGGGATAAGTATTCTCAAGACATTTGAGAGAATTAATGAAATGTAATGAAATGTCTAATATAAAGTGCTCAGCACAAGTAAGGATGGCATACACCTGGGGCACCAATCAATAAGGAAAGTTAACACGTCACCAGAATAAATTGAAAATGTGGTACAAGTTAAATTGAGCTCCTGAAAAAGGTTCCTTGTGTAACTGGGCATTTGTGGTATTTCAATTTGCACAGAAGTAGACAGAGCCCCCAAGTGGAAATTTTAAAAATCACTCTTTATACAGTTGACCCATTCTTCTGAGCAAGGTGTAAATAACGTAGTACAACTATGAGAGCACGCCCAGGAAGAGACACAGCTGAAGTTGCTTAAGACCTGCAGCCGCCTCCATCTATAAATCTGAAGCACAAGGTTGTGTGGTGTAGTGCCATCTTCTAGTAACAAATGAGTTTATCATCTAAATTACAAATCTTTTAAAAATCATAAGTTTCAATTACAGAGCCTTAATGCTGCTCATTGTTAAATTGATTAATGAAGATATGTTATTGCTTTTAGGCTTTTCACTGTGTTTTGTAATTCCTTGAATAAATTCTTCATTTCCAGAAGTTCTGTTTGATTTTTCTTTAATATTCCAATTTCTTTAGTGAAGGTTTCTTCCAAGTCCTGGATTTTTTGTGTGGTTTCTTTGTGTTGAGTATCCATTTTCTTTTGCATATCATTGAGTTTTCTTGTAATCCATGCTTGAAATTTTTCTGTCATTTTAGTGTTCTGAATTTGGTTGATATCCATTGCTAGAGAGCTGGTGTTCCCCTTTGGGGGTGTGCTTTCAGTTTGATTGTTCATACTTTCAGAGTTCTTTCACTGATTCTTTCCCATCTGGAGTAGCTGCTGTTTCTTATCTTTGGATTTTTATTTATATAATGGCAAGCCCAGTTTAATCTCACAGCCAGTAGGTGATGTTTGTGGGTGAGATTTGACCACACCCTGTGTTATGAGTCAGAAAATGCAGTAAAAGGGTGTGCAAATTGACCTCCCTGTCAGTAGGTGCCACTTGCCAGGAGGGGCCAGCTGCAGTGTTGTTTTTAGGTCCTGTAACTAGCTCTCATGCCTCTGGAGAAGCACTCTAGTGCCTCAGGTGGTGGGTAGGGCCCTGGGACTTCCGTAGGGGCAGGTGGGGGAGTGAGGCTGGCAGAGCTGGGTTGGGTAATCCTGCCCTCAAGCTCCATATGTGCTATTAGCAGGGATCAAAGGTCTGTTCTCTGCTTCTGGGCAAAGCTGCCAGGGAAGGGCTGAAATGGCCCCACTCAGCCAAAAAGTCTGCATGTCGGGGTGGGGCTGTCTGAGACCTGCAGCCTGGAGCAGGCCTCGTTCCTTTCCACCCTCCCCTATTCCGTAGTTTCTCCCCTACCTCTTCCGGCAGGCAGGACCTCACACCAGCAAAGCTCTTCTGACTGTGATGCAAGCTGAGAGATTCCTTACTCAGGATCACAGTCTGAGCTAGGAGCACGGCCCTCCTATGGGGGGACAGTTGACCCTCAAGCATACTGCATCTGACACTCTGATCTGCCCCGAAAGGCACACACACCTCAGTCCCCCCTTCTGTTCAGCTCCCCGCCCCCAGGCAATGCAATGGAGACTTGGGTGTATGGGATCTGGCCTGCAGGCCTGTCCCCCGGCCCCGGAGATCAAACTCTGACCCTGCCAGGGAGAAGAATGCTGGTCTCAAGTCACCCACAGGGTGAGCAAGCTGGATCAATGTCTCTCTATCTCAGGGTTTGCCCTGTTCTGCTGGAGTCACCAGGCAAGCAGCACCAGGGAGGGCTGGGAAGTAGGGAGCTCACAGTCCAAGTATCCCTCAGTCCACTGCAGGGCCCCAAAAGGAAAGGTACTATTCCCTGTGGATGTCTCCAGGTGGTGGCTAAATTGTCTCTCTCGGCAGCCTCAGATAGGGGAGGGGGAGGAGAGAATGAAGAAATATGGTGCCTGCCCATCAGCTCAGGTCTGTTGGGTGGGACGTGCCCTGAGGGAGCTGGGAGCCTGATTCCCTGTCTGCAAGAGGCTCACGGCTCACTGGCAGCAGCCATCTCTGGGCTGGTGTCAGCAGGTCTCTCCAGCAGCTCAGGAGCCCACCAGCAGTCTGAGATGCAAGAGACGGGAAATGTAAATGCTCCACCTACCCTTATCACCGGTCTCCAAGCCTCTCAGGGTTTAGACCCTGCCAATGCCTTTATCCTTCCACTTCCACTCCACAACCTCTTCCCATGGAGTCTCCTGTTGGTTCAGGCACTATTACTTCCAACCTTCATCCAATCTATGTTTGCCTGCCTGTTTGTTTTTTTCACTTTCGTCTAAAATCTTTCCTTCTTGTAGAGATACTATGGCTGGAAGTGTTTCTCGTCCACCATCTTGCCTCCCCCCATTCAATAATTTTAAAGTCACAGTTTGGTAAAAATTAGTTAAAATTTGTTTCTTATCGCTGAACCTATTCATAGTTTCCATCCCTACTTATCTAAAGGTTTCTTGTAAATTAGCATGAAATACATTACATTTTTCCTTTATATATTAATAATATTTTTGCTTAATTTGTTAATATGGAAAATTATATTGATAAATGTAATGATTTAAGTTATCTATGGAATCCTGAAATTATGGCTACAGTGTATTTTTAGATTTTTAGATACACAGATGAATTTGATTTCCTCATTTCCTTTGATTTAAGATTTCTGTATAAAGAAATTTTCCCTTTTGGCACTTATCTTGTTCTTGTATCATTATATACCTCAGATGTCAAGTTTAACAAGTGTTCTCTCTTGTTCTTTGTTATTAAAGAGTTTGTACAACATAGAGATTATGTGTTTCTTGAATGTTTGGTAAAGCTTGCCAGAAACTCTGTGGATTTGATATGTTCTCATGAGAATAAAGGGCTGAATTTTTTTAAATTACATATTCTATTTCTTTAATGGTGGTTTCTCACCTCCACCAATTTTTAAATAATTTTTAGAAATGCTTACAATTTACAAAGTAAATAGCATTCATAATATTGACATGATGTAATTCTTCTCTGATGTCTCCTATATCATTTGTAATATTACTTACCTATGCCTTCTCTCTTTCTTTCTTGGTGAGCCTTTTTGTAAAGATTTGTCTATTAAATTTTCATAGAACATAGGTTTTGCCTTTTTGATCTGTACTTTAGTTTTTTCTACTGTATTAATTTATACTTCTACCTGTATAATCCCATTCCCTTTTCCTAGATTCATTTCATATGTTTTGCTAGCTTCTTGAGTTCTTTGATTATTTTTAAAACTTTTAAAAATTAATTTACTTAAAGCTACAAATTTTCTTCTCTCACCCTCTTAAGCTGCATTATGCTGTGGAATAATTTGTAGCTATCACTCACTTCTAAGTATTTTCACAATAGTCCATTGAAATTTTACTTTTTACTAATTATTTGAGGGTTTTATTTTCACTTTCTTAACATGTGAAAGGAGGCGGTAAGAGGAAGAAAGTTGATGACAATTTTTTCCTTAATTTGTTTCTTTTTTTTTTTTTTAGTATACTTTTCTAGTATAACCCCATTATGGCCATAAAAGTGGCCTTTATAATAACTTCTTAGAAATTGTTCATACCACCTGAGTGGCATAAAAATGAACAAGTTTATACTCTTTTCCCATCTCAGTAAATGGGAACACCATTCAACTAAGTTGTTTAGACCAAAACTTTGGAAGTAACTTTGGTTCCTTTCTTTCTTTTATACCCCACATCCAATCCATCAGCAAATTCTATAATTTCTACATTCTATATACAATCTGACCATTACCTACCATCTCCAATTCTTTTTTCACAATCTTCTTCTAAGCCACCATCATCTCTCATCTGGCTTAGGCAATAACCTCCAAATTTGCTTTCTGGCTCCCTTCTTTGTGCCTTACAGCTGATTCTACAAAACATAGCTAGTGTTATCTTTTTAAAATGTACATCAAATGATGTTTTCCTATGCCAAAACTCCCCTCGACTTTATATGTTATCTTGAAGTAAATCCACGCATTAGCTATGGGTTTTATCAATTTCAATTTTCAGGTTGTGACACTGTACTAAAATCATGCAAGATGTCACCACTGGGGAAAACTGGGTAAAGGGTATATGAGATGTTTCTATACTATTTCTCACAATGGCATGTGATTTTTAAATTATCCTATAATAAATATATTTTTAAGGAGAGTGAAATCGACAATAGGACACGTAATTAAAGACTTAAGCTAGGCATTTACTATTATTTGTTCCCCGTATGCCCAACCTTTGATTCAGAGGGAGAAAAAATACCATTTCATAAAGCTATAAAATTGAAAAAAATTGACAACATATGAATTTTACAACATGTCATATGTTCATTTGTGTTGTGTCAAGTTGGCTGAGGCTAGGAACTAAATTTCCCAGAATTTCCTTCCCTGTATGGTTCCAAGTTAGAACTGGCCAAAAGAGGAAGTCTACAAGATTTACAAGGCAGAAGGGAAGCAGAAGTCATTACTAAGAGAAAGTATTATGGTAAAACACAATGACAGATTCAGATGTGCATAGAAGGTCTTAACTTGTCCTCTCTTTCCTCCACTCCATAATGAGCTTATATTCCTAATTGCTGATTTTGCTGACCAAGAGCAGCCCCATTCCCACCAGCAGCTGCTTGGCTGAGCACTCACAGAAGTAGTAGCTATATAGACAAAACTGCTATCTACAGATGCCTCCATAAGTGCCCCTCTATTATGCCACTGTGGTGAGATCAACTGCAATGGTTTTTGGAGATTAAAATGTTGATGTGGATTTATTATGTATTAACTGCTCACTCACATCTTAATTATGTTTCCCAAGACACTCTAAAAAATCGCACTCCCTGGATGAGGAAAGCACCAACATCACTGGAGTCCTCAGTTACAGCTCTTCTCTATGCCTGGGATATCTGTGAGACTTGCTGCCAGTAAAACAGGCTCCCTGAATTCAAAGGGGATAATGAGATCCAGGAGTAGTGAAATCCAACTGGTGGCACTTATATGCTAGATATAAGATTGGGTGTGAATTCTATTTTAAAAAATTGGGATGAAACAGTAACCAGAATGATTTGACTTGCAGAAACCTTTGGCATTGACTAATCGATAATTGTGTTTCTAGGACCGAAATAGGTGGGCAGCTTCTCAAAGTCATACTTGATTTGTATAAGTGGAAAAGCTATAGGTTTGATGAAACTAAGTCTGTCTTGAATTACCACCAGAGAAAATCATGGCCCTTCAAAATATTTCTAGCCTTGAAGGTGTTTATAGACCCAGAGCCTCTTGTAGAAAGTGAGGATAGGTCCTTCTAAGCAGAGACCCTGCTACACTTTCAATAATTTACAATGTGAAATATTCCTCCTACCTAAACCAATTTACCAGGTGACTATGCATTGAGAAAAGGAAAATAATCATATTTTTTCAGAGTTTATTGGACAAATAACTAATCCCTGGAAACCTAAATTGCCACTGTAGTCCACCAGGCTGGATAGAGCTTAAAGAGGAGAGTAAGGTCTAATCATCAATGACATTTTGGTTCCAGTTCATCATAAAGTTAGACCAATGGGTTTTCAAAATTAGCCTATGTTTATTTACTCATTTCTGGAAAGTATAGTTGGAAGAGCCATACTCAACAACTTGTAGAATTCCCACACTGAACCCTGACCTATGGATTGAGGACTATTACAACTGGAAATGTCAAATGAGGTCTCAAGAACTTCCACTCTCTACCAAAGTAGTCGAACAAAAGCAATAGCTTTTGGAGGGCCTGGAGGGCCTGCCAAGGTTTGTGCCACCATTAAGGACTAAAAGGGTCTTACCACTTTCCCATTCCACTCATCTATTTGGCCTCTGGAGAAGGTAGATGGATCTTGAAGAATTATAGTGTACTATCATAAATTTAATTAGGTAGTAACTACAACTGCAGCTGTATTTCCAGATGTGGTTGCTTCATTGGAGCAAATCAACACAGCTTCTTTTTTTCTAGTTTTAGACGATTATCTCATAAACATTTTTCTCTATACTTGTTAGCAAGAACCACCAGCGGCAGTAACACACTGTAATACCCCTTCTTAGGGCTGCATCAACTCTCCAACCCTCTGCTAAAAAGTAGTCTACTAGGAAATTGCTTGCTTCTCCACTCTACAGGACATCAAGCAAGCCACCACATAGATGATATCATGCTTATTGAACCTGGTAAGCTGAAAGTAGCAAATACTCTAGATCTGTGGTCCTCAGTCTCCCCACCGCCCGCACAGCATGAGGTGGACGGGCAAGCAAGCTAAGCCCCACCTGCACACACAGCCACTCCCCATCGCTTGCCTCACCACTCCAGCCCTGCCACCCTGTCAGATCAGCAGTGGTATCAGACTCTCATAGGAGTATGAACCCCACTGCAAACTGCACATGCAAGGGATCCAGGTTGTGCACGCTCCCCTCAAAAATCCAACGCCTGATCTGAGGTGAATCTGAAGCGGCATTGTCCAACCATGGAAAAACTGTCTTGCACGAAACTGGTCCCTAGTGTCAAAAAGGTTGGGGATGGCTGAAGATATGTCAAAACATATGCATGCCTGGACTGGAAGAATTGACCCCATACAAATTCAGGGGTATGCCACATCCATGAAATTTCTAGGGATCAGTGGTCTGGTACATATTGAAATATCTCTTATCAGATGAAGAACATTTCTGTATCCAGCTTCTGCTACCTCTTAGAGGTGGACATTTGTATTTTGGTTATAAGTACCTGATTTGGGACTCTTACTTCAACTCATTTACCAAATAACCAAATAAGCTGTCAGTTTTGAGTCAGGCCCAGATCAAAAGGAAGTTCTGCAACAGAACCAGACTGCCATTCAACCTGTCCTGCCACTTGGGCAACATAATCCAGCAGACTCAATAGAGTTTGAAGTGTCTATAGAAATTAGGAATCCTTAGGGAAATCTTTGGCAGACCCTTATAAGTAAATCACAGTGCACCCCTCTTGGTCTTTGGGGAAAAGTTTTGCTTTCTCTGCAGAAAATTATTCTCCTTTTAAGAAACAGCGTCCTCCTTGTTACAGTGTCCTAATAGAGTTCAAACACTTAGTTTTGGCCATCAAATAACCATGTGACCTTAAGTATTGAAGTCCACAGGATGTCGTCTGACTCACCAAGCCTTATGTAGCAATACGCCATCAAGTGGAAGCAATAGATGGATTTTTCTCCAAAGGTTTTGAAGTCACAAATAAGTTGCATGAAAAGTGGCTTAAATGCCCACGGCTCCTATTCCTGCCACATTGCCTTCTCTCTCTTATGTAGAGTTGTCTATGACAGCTGAATAAAAAAGAACAATCTGGTGCTTCTTCACAGTGGTTCTGTACACTATTCTGGCATTATCTGAAGTAGACAGCTGCAGCATGAAGGTGTGGCCTTGAAGGATAGTGGTAAGGAAAATTTTTCCAGTGGGAAGAACTTCAACCTGTACACCTGATTGTTCATTTTGCCTGGAAGGAGAGATAGACAGAAGTACATATGTAGAATGAGTCATGAGCAGTGGCTAACAGTATGGCTGGATGGTCAGCAACTTGGAAGAAACATGATTGGAAAATCAGTAACAAGGTCTAGAGAAAACGTATGTGGAAAGACCTCTCTCCAAATAGGCACAAAATATGAAGATATTTTTGTCCTATATAAATTCTCACCAAAGAGCAACCTCCAAAGAAGAGTATCTTAATAATCATATGCACTAGGTGACCCATTCTTTTATTTCCATAATTGCCCAATTGGCTTATGAAGAGAATGATCATGGAAGCAGAGATGGAGCTTATGTATGGGCTCAGTAACATGGACTTCCATTCACCAAGGCCAATTTGGCAAGAGTCACTGCTGAGTACCCAACCTGCCAAGAGCAAAGATCAACACTGAGCCCCTGAAATGGCACCATTCCCTGGAGGAACCAGCCAGCCACCCGGTGGCAGGTTGATTACACTGGATCACTTCCATCATTGGAGGAGCAACTCTTTGTTCTCACTGGGAAGAAAGGAAAAAAAAAACACTTTTGCTGGATATGATTTTACCTTTCCCACTCTTAATGTTTCTGCTAAAACCACTATCTGTGGCTTACAGAATGGCTTATTCACCTTTATAGTATTCCATACAACATTATTTCTGACAAAAAACTCATTTTGTAGCATGCGAAGTACAATATTGGACTCATGCTCATGGAATTCACTGGTGTCATCATGTTCTCCTCATCCTGAAACAGCTGGCCCAATAAAATTATGGGATGGCCTTTGGAAGACTCAGTTATGGCACCAGCTAATGAAAGCACTTTATGGAGCTAGAATAATGTTTTTCTGGATGGAAGATAGGCTTTGAATCAGCAATAAACATGTAGTGATGTTTCTCCTATACCCAGGATTCACGAGTCCGGGAATCACAGGTAGATATGGGAATGACTCCTTTCATATTAATTCTTATGATTCACTAATAAATATTTTTGTTTCCTTTCTCTAAAATTTTTGGCTTTTTTAATTTAGAGGTCTTACTTCCCAAAGGAGAAATGATTCCATAAGAGCATACAACATTGTACTGGAACCTGAGACTACTATTGGCTGTTTTGGGCACCTCAAGTCACTGAAACCACAGGAAAGAGGCAGGGAGTAGAATTTCCAGTATGGAGGAGAGTCCCTAGAGTGTCATTTAGTCTCTCAATATTTCATGGTGAAAGTCAGTGGAAAACTACAACAACCTAACAGAGGCAGGACTGTCAATGGCACAGACTCTTCAGGAATGAGGATTTGGGTTACTCTACCAAGTGAGGAACCACAATTAACCAAGACACTTTCGGAGAGCAAAGAAAATATGAAATGGGTAGTAGAAGAGGGAAGTTATAAATACCATCTCTGATCCCATGACAAGTTATGGTCCCATGACCAAACATGAGAGCACTAGTAAATAGAAACATTTGTTTCGTCCTTGCTTCAAAGTAAGTATATATATTTGTGTGTGTGTCTGTGCATGTGTTTCCCCTTTTCCCAATTCCCTACTATAAAAAAAACAGTTATTAACAGTGGTTACCTGTATCTCAGTATTAAAGTGATACGATATTCAAAGGACAATTTGACTAGATAAAAGAGGAATGAGCAAAACCCCAAAACACATAAATCACTTGTGGGTCCTCTTTCGTGGAGATGGTTAGCATGTTTTATTGTACAGAGGATTGTTGATACAACAACCACCTTAGGTAAAAGAATGACTTTGTTTTTGCACGTATTCCAAAGTAAATACAATTAATATGAGTATGAAAGCCACGC
The DNA here is from genome assembly GCA_963574885.1 of Lepilemur ruficaudatus. Lineage (NCBI taxonomy): Eukaryota > Metazoa > Chordata > Mammalia > Primates > Lepilemuridae > Lepilemur > Lepilemur ruficaudatus. Next base: position 10,399 of record CAUYRT010032896.1, read on the forward strand.
TAGCAAGGAGTACCTGTACTGGACCAGGCTAAGTCAGTTTGGCTAAGACTAGGAAGTATTAATACATTTCCCAAAATCCCCCTTCTTGTATTTTTCAGAGTGAGAGTTGGCCCAAAAAGGAATTATGGTGAGATTTGTAAAGTAGGAATTCATCAAAATGAGATATTCAGTGATTTCCAGGCTGTCCTCACTTTTTCTTACTCCACATCCCACTTTTCTTCCTGCCTGCAGACCCCGCTGACCCACAGTGGTGCAGTCCCACTACCAGGTGTTTACTCGCAAACCCACAGAGCTAGAAGCCAACAGAGACACTAGCTCCCCACAGAGCCCCTTCAGAACCTCCCCTTGGGAATATTTGAGTGACTGGGCATGCTGGACTTCACAGATTTTCTGCAAGTTCCCACTTGTTCATCCACACCAGTGCTTCTGGCAGATTAGTGTCTCTTTCTCTGATCTGCAATTTCCCTCTTCCAGACTTTCATTTCCCAGCTCTCCCTTTACTTGAGTTAGTTCAAATTTCTATAACTTCCTTATTTCCACATATACTGACAGGGACTCTGTTTTCCTGAATGAATTCTGACTGGTAAATGTAGCATGAACAAAACTGTGGTTTTGCTGTTCATTTTCTTCAGATAGCCCTTGAAAGAATCCAAGTAACATACGATAATACGTTATGAAAGTGTGGCTCACCTATGAAATGAACTATCAAACAGGAAGTCTGTACCTAAGCCTGCATGTTCCTCTGGTGATGGCAGCCCTTTGGGTTCCACATCCATTAACTGGATTAAATGCAATTACAATGCTCCTTGTTGGACTGCCACCAGGGGGCAAAGATATCTTAATACAAAGTACTAACAGTGAGAGTTATTTATTTAGCATCCAGTATATAAGCATTGCCGTACTCAGCAGATTATTTAAGCTATCTTATATCTCTATGAATCTCACAAGTTAGTTATTATTATCCTGTTTTACTGAGAAGAAACCAATGTCCAGAGAATTCAAGTAACCTGCCCAAGTCATACAGCTAAATCCATGCTGGGTCTTCCTCAAGTCCAAAGCAAGTGCTCCTTCCAGGAAGATACATTAGTATGTACTTTATATCCTTCTACGTTCTCTTTGAGCCCTCTTCTTTTTCCTGATACATGTATCTTTCACATTAACCTCAACCAGTCTGAATCCCTTGTAAAGTATGCACTGTGTTCTCTCTCTTACATTTCTGCCTACTCCCAGGAGGCTATCACATAAGAAAAATTCTGATAAGCAAAACTGCACGGTGTTTCATTGACAAATAATGGTTGGATATTTTCATTTTCATGGCCTTAGAATTGAAATTCATTCATTCATTTATTTAACAAATATTTATCATATTTCTAATTAGCTACTAAACTATTCAGTATTAACACTGAGGAAGTAATGAAAAATTCCATCAATTAGGTCTCTGATTGATATTTTCTACCTGATATTTTCAATGAGTACAGGATACATTATCACACAAGGCAGCCCATTTCACTCTTGGACAGTTGTTAACTATGAAAAAAGTCATTCATTATTTTCTTTTGAATTCTCTCTCCATAAAATTTTTATCTTCTATGCCCTCTATATGATACAGAATAAGCCTAATTCATTTTTGTCACATGCTAGCTCTTAAAATGTTTACCCCTCTTCCTACCCGTCCCTAATTAGTGGCTTAGGAGTTTGGGCTTCAAGCAGCATCCAGGGACATAAATGTCAAGATTACAAAGAACTCACTGATGTACCAACATTGTCAAATAGTTGGTTGCTTTTGTACACATGACAATAAAAACTGAACAATTCGAAGTGAGATCTTTTATTTTAATCATCTTTTTATCCCTTGTGTCTAGCACAGTGCATGGCACAAAGTAGGTGTTTAATAAACAGATGTTGAATGACTGAATTCCTAAGCTAATTCTTTCTGCCTTTTATTTAAATCTGTCAGTGGAAACCTATTATTTGGGCACCTATTATGTGTTAGACACGCACTGTACAAAGCTGAGAATAGACAAAATAGACATGAATCCTTCCTCAGACCTTATCGCCTGAAATTACTGAAGTCAGTACAGTAACTCCATTCCGGATGACCCATACTGTTAATCTTGGAGATGGACAACACTACTGCTGAGCCTTAGTTTCCTCACACACTACTTAGTGGTTGGACAAATGACCTGTTTTATAAGATCATTTAAGTCCTTAAATTATTATAAAGGGTATGGAATGTATAAGGCATCATGTAAATCAACTTAAGTTTTAAGATCATAAAATTATTTTCAATAATTTGAATACTGCCCCAAATGGGTGTTCTTTCCAGTTCAAAAGTAATTCAGTTTGTCAAACAGATACATGCACATCATTATATAAACCACATAAATAATCCAGCAACTCTACAATTCTTGTTTTAAACCAGATCTCTGTTGTATAATGTAACTTCCTTTAGAGCACAATATTTTACACTTGGTATCCTCTATGGGATCTAACACTTCTCAGAAAAATAGCATTCAGTAAACAGATTAATGCAGTAGAAACAACTTAAGAGTCACCAAGGATTTTAACTTGAATAGCATTTAGGAGATACAAGAACCCCATGAAATCGTATGCAAAACTGTATATCTGTAGGCCATTTTGTAGAGTTTTTCAGTTTTATCAGAGTCTCAGAGAGGTCTATTATATAAAATGGTTTCTTACTGAGTATATATTAATTGAATATCAACTATTTCCAGGCATTGTTTAGCATCTAAATGTTTTTGTAATAAATGAATACCGAGTGCATCAAAATTTTACAAGATCTGGTTTCTCACATCCACACCATTAAAATTAATCCATAATCTATTAAACATGTTTACATCCTAAATCAACATCAATTACTCTGCAGTAATTTAATATGACATTTTCTGGTAAAATATGCTTTGGAAATATATTTTTAATGGCTTCATAGAAAAGCTTTCATGATAACAGAACCAATAGCTTTAGCATATATCTACATAGATACTTATATATGTATATGCATATATACACACACAAGTACATATATATAAATACTTCTAAAAGTAATAATAATTAAAGAAATATTTAGTGAGTCATGCTACTCAAATTGTTTAAACCATCTCTAATTTGTCAACTGTCTTTTACCATAGCTGGGTTTCCATTTATTCCTAACAATAACAATGAAGCAACTGTTCTTCAAAAAAATGATGGCATATAAAGAAAATTTCATAAACTTATTTTTTAAGCAGTTTCCTCAGGGACTTTCCACTGACTGAAATAAATAGCTTTCAAATGCTTCATATGGAGAACAAAAAGTATTTTTAAAATCTCAAGAATACCTCTAAAATTTAATGGCAATTTTTTCCCTTTGGAAACCTTGTATCTCTCCTCAACGCATTCAGCATTATCTGTCTAGATTCAGTCAATATTTATGTGAGAAGCTGTTTTAGTTTTCCGAATACAATTATTTTTACCTTTGAGAATGGCTGCCATATTCCACTCCCAAACATATACGGATAGGGATATTTCTCCAGGTACAGGGGAAAGCACACTTAAAGATTAAAATTTTCATCCCCAGTAGATGTGCACTTTGCAATATGAAAATGTTAATGCAGCATGATCCAAAGTGATTATTTCAGATTACTATGGTTAGCTTATACTATTAGTGATTATTATGGTTAGCTTATACTATTAGGAAACATTGCGTTTCTAATTCATGTACTCTGCAGAACTGAGTTGCAATTAGTGATAGTGACCAGAAGATGGCGAAGTTTCATTTCCCAAGATTTACTTCACAGGCCTTTGTGTAAATCACTTTATCTTTAAAGAGAAATGTTACTTAATGACACCTGTTTCCATAAATGGCAGGTAAGAATGAAAAATAAGACATTCATAAAAAATAAAAACTTAAAAATTCTCAAAAAGTTTCACTTATTACTAATCGCTTATTTTTTAAATAAAATTTGAATAACTTTTTTCTCTTCTGTGAACAAGGAACAAAATAGAAGAAAAAGTTTTAAAATAGTAATTACTTAGAATTATCTCAATTATTCAATTCTTCCTTTTGGTTCATTTTGCTTTACGCTCACGGATATATTTTATAACAATAAACCCCACTTTTCAATAAAATAAAAACAAGTATATTTTTTAAATAGGAATTTTTTAAATGAGTTAGAGAAAAAATTCATTCAAGTAAAAATATTTCCTGAAGTAGCTTTATTCAAGGCATGTATTATACAATGTTCAAATGCTTCTTTCACTTAATAATTGCTAAAGAAAGGTCTTCAGATCTACAGTCTATTATATTGCTTCTAAAAAAAATGGCATTTTTAAGTCCTGGTAATCCACTTACATACATATTGAAGTACATTAATAGATGTGTATGTGTGTGTGTGTGTTGTTGGAGTACAGAAATACTCCAGAAAGGGAAAATGGACAAACACATTACAGATTGTCCTGATTTAGTCTGGAATACAGTCTACCACCAGTTATTGTATCTTTACTGGGAAAGTAGGAAGAATCCCTAATCATTCCTGAGAAGGCATAATCCAAAGCTGGCTGAAAAGGCAAGGCAGGTACTAACCCAGGTGTTAGGTAGGGTGACATAAAACCAGATAGCCCTCTTCTTGGAGAAGAATATGCCAGCTGTAATGAACTGATACCTAGTCTAGGATTTAAGCTGTAGAAACTTGAATCACCTCCATAAGAAGCAGAAGTGCTCTGAAGAGGAGAGAAAGCTGATTTATTACCTAGAGTTCCAAAACTAATTCCAGCTAAACTAAAATTTGAAGCTCTCTGAAAGGCTGTATTTTCCAGTTCTCCTGAGCTTGCTAGGTTCCTGGTGTCTGGCTTGTGTTCTTTCCCATTCAAAATCTGTTCAATCGCTTGGACCACATCCCCTTTGCAGAACTGTAGAATGCCTTCTAGCCGGCTGCGCCTGTAACTTGGAAAAATCTTAGTAAGGATATCTAGAGGATCTCTTGGTCTTGAGGACACTGTGGGAAGGCTGGTTCTGGTAGCAGTAAAGTCTTTGGTACACTCACTTTCATTTCCTGATTCCAGATCAGAGGATGATAAGGACCTTGGACTCTCTTCACCTCCTGATTGCTCCCCAGGGTAAGGAGATAGGATGCTATCCTGCTTATTTGAATATTCTGAAATAGATGACTTGATGCTTTGTTTCCCAATGACACCATTAGACCTAGGAGATGATCCCAGGGAAGGCTGATGGGATTTAGAGATCAGTTCTTCTTGTCCACTCTGGCATGACTCACATTTCCTCTCTTTTTGTCCTGGAGAAGAGAGGGGGAAAAAAGAATCAAATATAGGGAAAATTTTCCAGAACATAGTATTGCTCATGTAAAAATAATGCTGGATAAAATAATTCTTTCACTCATAATATAATAGTAATATTCATGTACTTTAAAACATTTTAATGAGTAACTCAAATTTAATAGATCATTCTGAAATGCAGGTGCTAGCATAGTGAGAAAATGCTATTTCTTATGTCATTTCAGAATCACAAAGATATATAACATGTAAATGGAGTTGTATTTAGGAATTAGAAGATGAGAGTCAATTGTTACTCAAACGTGTTAACGTTAAGAAACATCAATATGGCACACTGTTTGTCCTATCTTGGCAGTTTGGGATCTTCTTAAATGTCTCACAAGTTTTTGTTATCTAAGTGATACTTTTTCACGACACTATATATTTTTTCACAATGACACCATATAAAAAGAACTCAATAAAACAGTTAGGTTTAGATAATAAATCTAAAAAAAGAATAATGTTAGTTTGAAATGAATATTCTACTTAATCACTAATGCTAAATTTCAACAATTGGTTTTTTATGCTCACATTTCAAGTTCCAATTAAGTTACCTGAATAATGTAAAAAAAAGACCAAAATTGTTAATTTCCTTTCAAATTTAAACCAGTAATGACTACTGCTGTATCAATCTCAAATCATAGTAGATATTGCATATTTTGTTTCATGTGAGAGGTTATATAGACTTGCTATTTTTTCATACTCCTTCATGAAGGATGCACTTTCTTTTACATCCCCTAAGAAATATCAAGGAAAGATTTTAAAACAAAATTGTTTCTAAAAGAAAATTATAAGCTCTACTATTAGAATCTGTATGGATCATCAAAGTATCTCAAAAACAATATATTAGGCATTTGCTTCATACCTGCCCTCCAATATTAAGGGCATTTTCTAAAAATATTTTTACATGAAGATCTGATTTTACTATCCCAACACATTGAGCATATTAATAAAGCAAAAATATTTTAATACTCTTTTGCCAGGCTAAGACCAGGAAAATAAAAACAATGCACATATTCACAAAATAACTTTTACTTTGGTTTACATTTCCTCTTGCCCTATAGATATATTTTATATATCTAGAGGTAAGGGTAAATTGTAAAGTAAGGGTATTCCGAGTATTTCTGTCTAACATTTTTTGGACAAATATTGCCTAAAGCACTGATTTTCACCATGATTTGAAATACTTTCATGTTCCCTCTGGTTTTCTTAAGAACCAGTCCTAACTTCTAAAGACATATCTATAGTTTATTTTAAAATTAAAGTGTGTACAATTTAGCACTTTGAGGGTCAAAATGTCACTATATCAAGTATATGTTGAAAGAAAGGATGTTGCTACTACAAAATTACAAAGACTCTGTAGTATTTTCAACTTTAAATAAGACAATAAAACTTTCCTAATGAAGTATGCCAAGTGGAGATAGATTGCCACTGGTCCTCCATTACATTTTACTTAAAAATATAATTCACTAAGTATGCCCCCTGAACATGTAAAGTATGGAAATTTCATCTCTATAGCAATTTATGCATAGAATAATTTCTTGTTGTATTATACCTATAGTACAATATATGCAATGAAATACCAATTGCATAGGTATCAGAAAACAAGGTGTCTTTAAAATATGGTGATATACCATTTACATCCTCTCTGTCCTCTCAACTCCAACAGCTTGTTTTACTTCTTCTATTGCATTTATCATTGTATACTATGCTTTGTATTGTAGTTTTTGGATACATATAGTCTGTCTTACTTTGAACATAAGGTTCTTTTGTGTAGGAAAATCTTATGCACTTCTGAATCACTGTTAGTCTCTAACGAATGAGTTAAGTAAACAGACTATCTTACTACAGTTCATTGCTATTGTGTAAAAGGAGGCAGCCAATTTAGAAAGCCACTGAAGTAGCCTTTCAAAAATTGTTTTCCTTTTTACAGAGGGTTACCTGAGACAAAGAATAAAATAAAATAATTAGCCCTATAAAACAGAAAACTTTAGTACCAAAAAACCCACATAAATCAATGTTTTGCAGGGAGCTGTCAGCCAGATTTTATAATTGGTATAGTTTAAGTAATTCTAAGTTTTACTTCCCTTTTATAGCAGTTTTATGTAAAACTTTACTCTTCAGCACTTCTCAGTCTTTCATGAGAAACTTTTAGAGTTTCTTTAATCTACTGAAATAAACTAGAACGTGTGCAAAAAGTTGGCATAGGCAAACAAAATTATGTGTGCTTCATTTCAATACAGAGATAGTCTTTCAAAAGTACATCTGTAGTGTTAACATTTGCAATTTTCACAATTCAAGGAAGGTTTCTATAATAATTAATAATTTACTGTATCATTGTCATATAATTTCATATACTACAACTTATCTTGGACTTATACAAAAATATTGAAATAACATTTTCACTGCTAGAAGGCCCTGTGGAAGGCTATGAAATTCACTAAAATACAGTAGGATTTACGTTGGTAGGAAAAGTTAATTCGGGATAGTTTTTTATAAAGCCAATTGCTTTGCAGTCAATAAATAAGAGAAAAACTAAAACTCCTTGGAAAAGAAATCTCCAATATTGAACTCTGAAATTCTCATCAATGGTATTACAAAATAAATTTTACAAAAAGATTTATAGGGAAAGGAGGGGGGGAAATATGCTTTGGTAGATTTCACTCTCTTCCCTAACTTGTAGCTGGCGTCAAAGGTTTGCTCCAAAGGTAAAGAACTGCATCCCCAACCGTCAGTGAGTTTCTAGGCAAGATCAGATTAACTCTGGTTTCACATCTGAAAACAGCACAGAGCTCAAAACACAGCACCTTCACTAAGCTTCTCGCTCAGGCCCGCTTGAAGTTCTACGCACACAGAGAAAGTTAAATCAACTTTCGCGCAAATAACTCCATTTCTCAGGCGAGTTGCTCATGTGTGATCAACCATGCTTTATTGTTACATTATCTTATCCTATAGCCCAAGGAAACACTGAGACCTTCCAAAGTGAAGGTTATGGGTCTCTAACACCCTCATTAGCGTCCGTGTTACAGAAGAGTTTCCCAGAACTTAAATAAGTGCTTCTTTAAAAATAAAAACAAATTAAGAAAGAAAAACAAAAAACTTTTCCTGCCTGCCTCCAGGGTGCAGCTGTTTGTTTCAAAATCTTTCGCCTCAGAACAACCATTTTCTTGTGCAAAGAGCAAATGAAGGACCAACTCACCTTGTTTTGCTCCAGGATACTGCTGCGGGAAAACCTCGAAAGCGGGGGTCGCCAGACCACAAGCTTGTCGCAAGGCACGCCGTCCCAGCGCAGCCACCGCCGCAGTGCCGCCGGGGGTCTGAGGATTTTCGGCTCTGCCGCAGCCTCCGGAGGCTGGACCCCCGGGCCCAGGGAGCCCAGGACACAGGAGCCGCTGCAGCCCCCGGGCTTCGCTCTCCTCCTGCGCCTGCTGCCTGCGCAGCGCCACCTGGGCGGCCATGACGCGCTGGCGCTCGGCGATCAGCGTGCACTTGGCACACGCGCAGTCCCGCCAGCGGCAGAAGCGCTTGTGGCCCTTGAGCGCCGACACCACGCCGTGGTTGCGGCAGCGGGCGCACTTGGGCGTCCGCGGGTAGCCGCAGCCCACCGCTCCCACGGCCCTGTCCAGCCCGGGAGCCGGCGGGCAGCCTCCGCCGCCGGACGTCGCGGCAGCGGCAGCGGCGGCGGCTGCTGCTCTCAGGAAGAGGCCGGGCGGCCGCAGGAAAGCCGGAGGAATGGACATCCCCGAAGGTACCGGCAGTGCCGGAGACGGGGACTGAGGGGCCGCAGCCGACAGCCCGGGGGCCAGGTGGGGTCGGCCGCTACCGCTGCGGTCTCTGCTGCCACTCGGTGCCTGCTCCATTCCCGAGAAGTTTCTGGCGAGCGGTAGCAACTAGAAAGGGCGCTGTCCTCAGCTAACCCCGCCGGCCCGCGGAGCGGGAGTGGGGGGCGGTAAGGGCGGGCTGTGGCCCCGCCGCGCCCCCCACCCACACGCGGACCAAAGTTTTACACCCTTCCTTCCCGCCCAGAGTTGGGACGACCGAGTCCGGAAGCAGGAGACGCTAAAAGGCGCAGCCGCCCAGTGAGCCTCTATGAGTCCCGAGGCGCTACGTTACTGCCCCTGAGCTCTGCGCGGCCTCTGAGCCCGAGAAGGCGCGTCAGGAGAGGCCACCCCGCCCACCCCGCCTCCCCGCCAAGCGCTGAAGCCCAGGCAGGGCCAGGGGCGGGGAGTGGGGGCTCTGGGAGGAGGGGCGGTGGGACACACCAGAAACCGTCCTGCTGGGCTGCGAATGTCTCTTACCCCAAAGATTCCCTTTTCTCCCACTTGCTTCCTCGTGAGTTCCTCAACTATATTTTTATGAAAGTCTGCGAAGCCTCTCTCTTACTGCCCCTCTTAAATTAAGCAAGATTTGAAGTTCCCCCTTCCCTAGTTCCACGCTTCTCAAAGGAAGTTTGAAGACTTACATTTTGAGCTCTCCCTGTCCTTTGGTTTCCCACATGAAGTCTTCATCACCACAGCATGGCAGGCTACAAATTTGTTACCCACAGGAAAGATGTCTTATTTTAAATGGGTTTTAGGAGTGCGTCAAAACAGTGGATAAGTAATTAAGGGAATTGATTCCCATTCATATTTTTCTCTCGTGCATTCTGTTTATACATGCAGATTTGGATTGTGTGTGTTATATTTTGAAATGTTGCGCTTAAAGAAGTCGTTATGAATATCTTCTCTGGAACTGTTTATAGGCAGCAATTGTATTAAAGCTGTTTCAAAAATACTTCGCATGTCTATTGTGAAGTATTGGAGAAGGTCGTTCAGATCAGCGATCCCCAACCTTTTTTGGCACCAGGGACTGCTGTCATGGAAGACAATTTTTCCAGGGACGGAGGGGTTGGGGGTGGGGAGGCGGAGCTCAGGCTGTGATGCAAGCGATAGGGAGCAGCTGTAAATGCAGATGAAGCTTCACTCACTTGCCCGCAGCTCACCTCCTGCTGTGTGCCCCTCCCTTACTAAGTTTCATAGAAGACAATTCTTCCACGGATGGCAGGGTAGGGAGATGGGGAGTGGTGGGCAGCGGAGGTCTGCGCCTAGTCCCCATCAGGCTGCAGACCAGTACCAGTATGTGGCCCGGGGTTTGGAGACCTCAGGTTTACACATTCTTTAATTATGCTATCATAAAATATGTGCTAGAAATATGCATTTAATGTCTTTAATTGTAAGAAAAGATCATAAGGCTTTTAAACCAAAAGAGCATCTGAGGCAGAAACTCAGCACTCAGCTCTTCAAGATAATAACCAGCTGCCTTGATAGACAACTCATAGTCTAGCCCAAAAATGGCTAATGGTATTTTTCTATTCCACCTATTCACATTCAGGGCAGACATTGCTACTCTGTCTGGGCTTTCTCCTGCCTGGCCATCTACACCATCACCACCATCATATTCCCATACAGACTTCCTATGGTAGAGGTTTTCTTCCTTTCCCAAGTACTGGAACAACCTAGAGAACTTTTAAAGATGTAGATACTCCAATCTGGATATATATTCTAATTCATTTGGTCTAAGTCTTAAACTCGCAAAGCGATGATTACACACAACCAAGGTTTAGAACTACCACCTTAGGAATTTCTAACTTTTGTGGATTCTAACCCAAACTCTCTCACATCTCTTTATCTTTGCTCAAGTCACTCCTGCCTAAAATCTAATGATTTTTTAACTGTGGAACTCACGTTCATCATATAACGGATGAGTTTTTAGTTCTACATGATCATTAAGGTACGATGAATTACCTAGTAGAAAAGCAATCCCCTCTTCTGTTCTTCTTAAAGATCTTATAGTTACTTAAAGAGAAATGTTCAGCTTGGTGCAAGTATGTTTTTAAAATTTTTCTAAGATTTGTTAATTATGCTTTCCAACAATAACAACAACATCAGGAAGTAAAATGTTTACCTAGAATTTAGCAGTATTTTTCTGTTTTTATTTGATTTTTAAAGTGCTCTTACAATTATGCCAAGTAATATTAGTTTCCATCCAAAGAAGTGAAAATATTTTTAAGCAAATGTATTTAAATACATTTGTTGATTATTTTTAGTAATAAAAATGTAAAATAAATATTTAGGAATCCTATTTCAAATGCTAAATTAGAAAATTTTTTTTATTTTAGAAAAAACTTTCCTACCTTAATATAGAAGAAGGTAAAATAGGTATCCAAAATTGTTGGTAAACTAAAGTTAGATTTGTATAATAAATGCAACTATTTCCATAATAAATATCCCAATTTAAATTTTGTGTTATTGGCCTAAATAGTGACAGTGCTTTGAGGAGGGAAGATTATTTCCCTGGAAACAAAAGAGATAGGTTCAAATAAACAGCACAATGAACAAACTGAAATAAAATGAAAAAATAATTTTATCTACCCTAACACTAGAGTAGCAATATAGTACAACAAGACAATGTAGATGTCAAAGTAAAGAATATTACCAGGGTTAATATTCACTTCGTAATAATAAGATACCAATTCCTTTAGATGACATAACAATCCTAAATACTTATGCAGCTAGTAACAGTGCTTCAAAATGCAAGAAGCAAAAACAGAACTGTAATGAGAAATAGACACAACTACAGTTATAGTCAAATTTCAATATCTTCTCTCAATAATTGATAGTATAGACAGAAAGCTAGTAAAGACATGAAAGATTTGAACCACACTGTCAACCAGATTGACCCACTGAACTATAGAGCATTCAACCCAACAACTACAGAATGCTTATCTTTTGCAAGTGCATATGCAACATTTACCAATCAACCATATTCTGGGGCTCTGGGCCATAAAAACAAGGCTGAATAAAAGGATTCAAGTCATACAAAGTCATTTTTCTGAGTACAATGAAATTGAATTAAAATAATTTTTTTCTGAAATAAAAATCAGAAACCATAACAGAAAAAATATGAGAAATTACATGTTATGAGTTGGTCTAAAATTAAAAAATTAAACTAAATTGAGGAAAAAACCCAAAATATATGGAAATTAACACATTTTTAAATAACCTATTTTTCAAATAAGTTATAAAAAGGAAAAACATATTTTAACTGAGTAAAAATGTAAATACAACATATAAAAATTTGTGGGATGCTGTTATATCTGTATTTGAGGAGCTATTTGTATCACTAAACACCTGTGTTAGTAATAATAAATCTCAAATCAATGTCCTCAATTTCTAACTTGAGTAATGAGAAATAGCATTAAATTAAACCACAGTAATTATAATAAAGGGAAATAATTAAGGCATGAACACAAAGAAATGAAATAGAATATAGGAAAATAATTAAAATTAAATTTAACCAAAAGTTAGCTCTTTGAGAAGATCAGTAAAATTGATCTCCAGTTAAACTAATCAGGAATAAAAAAGATAAGTTACACATTACTGATATCAGTAATGAAAGAGATGAAAGCACTACAGATTATACAAAAAATAAAAAGGAAATATTATATACAAAAATAAATTAAAGATATGCAGATTAAAAAGTATGACACAAAAGCTCTATTTATCTTTAAGTAACCTGACCATCTATATATAAAATCCTCTGGAATCCAAAGAAAAAAGAGCTACTAGAACTAAGAAGTAATTTTTGCAAGGTTGCAAGATATAAGATTAATATATAAAATCTAGTGTATTTCTGTAAACTGAAATAAAATCAGACAATCAGGAATTGAATTTAGAAAGCCATAGCATTCAAAATTTAAAACACTTAGGGATACATCTGATAAAGTGTGTAAAAGACTGAAAACTAAAAAAAGGTTGCTGGCATAATTAAAGATTTAAAAAATATTATGTCCAAGGGTCAGAAGACTCAACATTGTTAAGATGATAATTCTAACTAATCTATAGATCAATGCAATCCCAAGCAAAATTCTAGCAGGCTATTTTTTTTGTAGAAATTGTCAAACTCATTCTAAAATTCATATGGAAATGCAAAGGAAGGACCTATACTATCGAAAACATCTCTGAAAAAGAATAAATTTGCAAGGCTAACATTACCTTATTTCAAGAATTATTACAAAGTTACAATAATCAAAGCCAGGCATGGTGTCTCGTGCCTGTAATCTTAACACTCTTGGAGGCCGAAGCAGGAGGATCACTCGAGGTCAGGAGTTCAAAACCAGCCTGAGGAAGAGCAAGACCCCATCTCTACTAAAAGTAGAAAAGTTAGCCAGACAACTAAAAATACATAGGAAAAATTAGCCGGGCATGGAGGCACATGTCTGTAGTCCCAGCTATCTGGGAGGCTGAGGCAAGAGGATTGCATGAGCCCAGGAGTTTGAGGTTGCTGTGAGCTAGGCTGATGCCATGGCACTCTAGCCTGGGCAGCAGAGCCAGATTCTGCCTTAAAAAAAAAAAAAGTTACAGTAATCAAAACAGTGTGGTATTAATGTAAAGATAGAAAAATCAACCAATATGGCAGAATTGAGAGTTTAAAAATAGACCCACACATAAATATATAACTAATTTTAGACAAAGTGCAAAGGTCAATTCAGTGGAGAAAAGATAGTTTTCTTCCCAAAAAATTTTGCTAAAACAATTGGATATCTATTTGTAAGACAAAACAAAATTAAAACTTTGATCCATACCTCATACTACATAGAAAAATTGACTTAAAATGGATCATAGACCTAAACATAAGTCATAAAACCATAAAACGTAGGAGAACACTTTTGTGACCTTGGGTTATGCAAAGATTTCTTAGATACACCAGCAAAAAGTATGATCCATAAAAAGAAAAAATTGATAAATTTTACTTCATCAAAATTAAATAATTCTCATCTTCAAAAGACACTTAAGAGAATGAAAAATCATAACATAGACCAGAAGAAAATAGTTGCAACATATGTATCTCATAAGGAACTTGTATACAGAATGTATAAAGAACATTTAAAACTCAATAAGAAAATCATTCTTTTAATGGGCAAAATTGAATAAACATATCACCAGTGAAGGTAAGTGGATAGGAATAAGCACATGAAAGGATTCTATACCCCATTGGTCACTAAGGAAATGCAAATTAAACCTACCATGTGATACCACTGTGCACATGTTACAATAGCTAAAATTAAAAAGATTGACCATACCAAGCATTGACAAGGATGTGGAGCAGCTGGGACTCTTAGGCACTGCTGGTAGAAATGTAAAATAGTAAGTACGGCCACCTTGGAAAATAGATTGACAGTTTCTTGAAAAAGCTAAAGATACATCTATCCTCTGATCCAGCCATTCTGCTTCCAAGTATTTACTGAGGAGAAATAAATCAAATGTCCATACAAAAACATGAAACAGAGTTACTTTATTTGTATAGCTGCAAACTGCAAAACCTCAATGTTTATCAACAGATGAATAGATTAACAGACTATGGTATAGCTATATAATTGAATATTACTTAGCAATACAAAAAACTATTGATTACATGCTACAACATGAATGCACCTAAGAATAATTATTCTGAGAGAAAGAAGCAAGACAAAAAGGAATATATACTTTATGATTTAATTTATATAAAATCCTAGAGATTGATAGCAATAGAAAGCCTCTCAATGGTCCCCTGGAACAAGTTGTGGAGGGACAGGGAAAGATGGGCAGAATAGATTACAAAGGATCAGAAGAAAGTATTTGGGGATGATGAATGTATCAGTTAATTGTGGTAATGATTTTAGCAATGATTTTTAACACCAGTATTTCTTCTTGGATACACTAGAAAGCCTGGATCTCATCTCTTCTGATAATAGTCCTATTTGTCCTCTCTTTTTCTCAAAGTATGTATACTTTTTTTTCCTTTTACCCCATCTAACAACAATTGAATACTGAGACTATTCTTATAAATCACTGAGAAGATGTTAACAGCTGCAATTCAGCAGTAGCGATCATTTCATCAAATGAAAAGGTAACGCGAAAGAAGAAACATATTTTTAATTGTTCTGTGCAAGTATCACAAATGTATCATTTCCAAATTTGTTCTAAATAAAGAAAAAAAGACTCTCATTTGATAAATGGGAAATGTAGGGCCATATCAGAAGGAAGGAAAGGAGGCTAATAAATATAATTCTTTCCCAAGCTCAAAAACATCTGTGCACTGCCTTTAAAAAAAAAATTATCATTCATTTCTACTCCAACCTCTTGTCCACCCAGATTCTTGGAGTCAACTGCCATGTTTTTGCTGGTCCACCATACGAACCATTCAGCATGGAAGAGTGGAAGTGTGATTCTGCATTTGTAAGTACAGTAAGTTCTCACCATCATCAATAGGTTCTTGGACTTTAAGCAAAACAATGGATAGTGAAACCAGTTTTATCATAGACTAATTGATATAAACAAGAGTTAAGTTCCTACAGTATGTCTCTGGTCACAGAACCATTACCAAACTTTTAAATAAAAATCCCAAATACTTCCAATATTAAAAATTTAAATGTAAGCTATACATACATTTAAGAAATATTAATAAAGACAAGATCATTAATTAGCCTATTATTCTAGTTAAGGGTCTCAGGTGGCCAGATAAGCCCTAGAAGCTCAGGGCACCAGGCAGGAACCAATTCTGTACAGGACACCAGAGTGCAGGGTGCACTCACACACACACCCATGCTCACTCAGACTGGGAGCATTTAGACATGCCAGTCCACCTGATGTGCACATCTTTGGGATGTGGAAGGAAACTGGAGTACCCAGAGAAAAGCCACGCAGATATGGAGAAAACATGCAGACTTCACACAGAAATTAGCCTAGGCCAGGGATCTATTGTTTTCCTCATCAACTTTATAAGGAAACGACATTAAACGAAATGAGTTATTTGAGCACCTGCTGCATAGTCGTGCCTCTGATGCTCACTAGTTGTTAGATCTTAGGCAAGTCATTTATTCTCCGCTTCGCTTTCCCCATTGGCAAGTGAAAACATTGAGTTATCATCAAGGAAATTTCTGAGTCTGTGGTTCATTTCATTTGTCAAGTCTAGTAAGAAGTTGTTTTTCATTAATGTTCTTATCCTCTAAAGAACCTTATTACTACCCCTCTACAGCCTCAGTCAAATCATCTGTCATTATAGCTACCTAAACTTCCAGTAAACTAGTAATATCTTGGTTCTCCTGGGAGAAATTGTCTCAACTACATTTTTTCTTGTCACGGGTTCATTCTTTCCTAGGTAAAGGCCTCATTGAAGACAAAACACCCTGACTTCTATTTTCTCTCTCTGCCTATAGTTTGTCTATAAAGTTTTCATGCTGACTTGCCCAAACTTCTAAAATGAGCTCTATCTCCACAACCTACAATTAAATGTAAAGAAATAGTCTTCTGATATTTCTTTACATAACTGTTGTTCAACTCCCAGATCCCTTGCCAAATACTTCTTAAATTTGGGGACTATTTTAAGCAAGTTAAAGACAACCTTGGGAAGATGAAAAATGGACCTAGATAGAAAGAAGGCCTACATTTAGATATAATTGAAAGTGAAAAGCAGAAAATTGCACAGGAAATTGAGCCTAGAAGGCAATTGATAGAAGACTGGGAAAGAAGAAAGATGATAGAATATCCACAGCTAACCTGTTGATAAAGGAAAAATAAAGTATATGTGCTTAGTTTGGTGGAAGTTTTGGGCAAGAGGACTGAGGATTTGGAGTGAATGGCTCATATTGCCTATTCTGTCAGACATAAACATGTACAGTTCACTCCATGGCTTCAGAATATTTGAGAGCACACCTCACATGGTCCATTTAATGCCAGAATGTGTGTGCTAATGTTATGGTTTGTCAGTTTTGGAGGAATTTTGAACTACACTTCTCTTTTCCTGAAGTTCTTCAAAATGCAATTGAGCATTATCAATTGCATTATCAATTGTGAGGAGGCCATAGTTTGCTTGATGAAATAAATTTTAGCCCTTGGACTGTGGCTCATCAGATGGCTAGGCACCATAGGTCTGGGAAGAAATAGGCCTCCTCTGGGGTATATCCTCTCCTGGGGTATTGTTGTAGGAAGGATGGACATGTTTGGTGATATACATAATAGGCCCAGAAATGTCACTCCTGAAAAACCAATTCCTACCAGTAAACACAGCCCCCTAGGATACCATAAGGCTGGGGAGAGAGTATTTGTTACACCAAAACTGCAACTAACCACAGCATTTTGGCTCTCAGGAAATAGGATTTCCTTGGAGGACATCATCAGTGAT
Organism: Lepilemur ruficaudatus; assembly: GCA_963574885.1. NCBI lineage: Eukaryota > Metazoa > Chordata > Mammalia > Primates > Lepilemuridae > Lepilemur > Lepilemur ruficaudatus. The sequence goes on from CAUYRT010032896.1 coordinate 27,928, forward strand.
ACCTTGCTCTGGGATGACTAGAAATTAATTGAAGACCATAGGCATTTTTCTCTCACTATCAAGGAGTTACAAATTGTGAAATAGAGTAGAATGTGTTTTGTTGCTTTACAAGCCCTTTTCACACAAATTGAAGATGCTTACCTGGAATCCTAGGCAACTAACAAATATAGGGAATGCACATGTACCCTTTCTTTATATATCCTTTTCTAAATATACAGTATATAGTAAATACTCAATATATCTTTGAAAATAAGAATGGATGTCACAGGACTTACTTATAAGTTGGCTGAATAGACATTAATATCACTACTTTTTCTTTATGTTCTGAAATGTTTGAGAAGTAATTTCTAGTACACTAAAAATTAACTTTTTTGTATTTTTCCTCCTTTGATTTTATATGAGCTGGAATGTGATTTCTTTTTAAATATGGATTATCATTTACTTTCTTCTATTTAAAGTTAAATGAGATATTTTAGGACAATTATTTTCTTAAAGGAAAAGTCCTATGAAACTTTACAGCTATAGTTTTCATGCCAATGATTGCATTCCAGTATTTTTTCAGAATGTTTAGATCTAGGCACATAAAGTTGCTTATGAATATGATTGATTAACATGTTAATGTATTACTTCTACAGTTTTTCTGCATGAAAATATTATAATATATATAATATATTAACCTAATTTTACAACATAAATGTTTCCCATTTTTAACAAGTTTTTTTAAAACATCACCTTTGGTAGTTATCTAATTTTTCTTTAGCATATCTTAATTCTTCTTGTTTTAGACATTTATATTGTTTTATTTTCTCCATTTTAAATAAGAAGGGATGAATAGACATGCATAAAACACTTTCTGTATTTCATATTCTCTTTAGGATAAATCCCTATGAATACAAGTACTGAATTAAAGGTTGTAAATATTTTTAAATATTTTGATTTATGTTATCGACTTGTTTATTGACAGAGTTGTATGAATTTTAATTCTAATATGCAGCTCATTCCATCATTATCCCATGTATTCTTTCTTTTTCTCATAAATGACAATGGTTTCCCTACCAGGAAATTGGTACTGCCTTTTGAAATAACAGTGATAACCCAAAATTCCATAAAGAAAATAGTTATATAAGGTATCAATTCATAGAAGGATAGTACTGTTTTGCAAATCTCTGATCAAGTATGATTGGGAGAAATTGAAATAAAGCCTGGCAAAAGCTCCAATCATTGAAAAATACCCTGAACCTTCTTTGAGCAAATGACACAGACCATTGTGAACTTGCTGATTTAAACAATTCTTTATAAAGGAGTGTTATTGACTTAAAGACTATAACAAGAAACCTTGGTGCCATTGTGCTTAATTGCATATCCACATGTTCAAAAGCTGTGTTTAGTTTACTCTAATGGATCTAAGTCTACCGTGTAACTAGGGCTCGGAACTTAAGAAATGCTTGTTTTGTTTTTTAACTTGTAGGATATTTAAAGTAAATTCATGCCTAGGCATTGAGATAAGCTTTGAGATTTGTTTTAGACTGAATAGAACTAAATATCTTCATAAATTAATGTATGCAAAAACATTTCCTCGGAATTCAGTCCTTAAACAGACAGCAACATCGTTTCATTCAGAATGTGTATTAAAAGCCTTTATTTGGCTGTTAAAGGTTGTAACAGAATAAATAGCACATATTAAACATTGAAGTATTTTAGTAAGAAGTTTACTTAAAAATTGTTTCCTAAGTGAATTAATTAAAAAGAAAAAAGCCACTAATCAATAAACTTCTCTCATAAAATGTTACCATCTTAAAAGATCTTCTATATATGATGGACATCCCTCTAATTATTATAGCTAACTTTTAAGAGCTGCTTATTATCATGTACTGTCTTTGGGGCTTTAGATATATTATGTCTTTTAATCCTGACAGTCACCTTGTTGAAACCAATTATATTTTCTTGATTTTACAAATGAGAAAACAGATTTTCAAAGAGAATAAGTCCTCAAGGTAGTCTAACATTCAGATTCCTTACTAAACTCATGCTTCTCTCCAGAAATCAGACTAGCTCCCACTGTAATACAGAGTCACAAAGATACCAGTTAGGTAACGTTGTTTATGATAGAGTTACTAAGAAAAAGCACTTATTGGCTGACTCATTAGCAACCTTAAAAATGCATCTATTCTTTCAGTTAACAACAGTCCCATTTTTAAAAGAATGTATGAAGTTTTAAGAAAAGGAAAAAGAGAGAAATTCAAAACTCTATATTTTGCATATCTTCGCTTAGTAAATGCAGAGTTCTTTTTCTGTTTTTCTCTTTCTTCCCCACACTCCGTGTAAATAGTATTATAGTAAAAGAGAAATCAATACTTTTTGCTGGTATTTATACAACTAGAAATTTGAAACATGTTTTCCTTTTACTTTCAAGAGTAAAGAAAGCCAGATTAGATACATTTCACTCCTTTCAAAACCTAATACTGGGTTCAAAGGTAGTTTTTCCCTCTCAAGGTAACTGTTGTGAGACCCTGCCATTCAGCATTAGAAAAATAGTTAAAGGCTTTCATAAAATAAAAATTTGCAAAAGAGAAGTTCATAAGTGCCCATTTTGGAACCAAATTGGTTACTTAAAGCAAAAGATGTATTTTAATGTGTTACATCCTACTATATTTTAATGATTAAACACAAGCAAGATATGTAAATCGATTCCTCATATATTCTCAAATCCCTATTTCTTCAGGAGGAATTGCTGTAGAAGCTAGAACAATAATTTTTGCTCATTTTTGTTATAAAATATGCTGAAACTGACTTTGAAAGATGTTACACATTTCTGCCTTTTTGTCTCCTTCTATCTTTTGCCATGAAAGAGTCTGTCTTCTGAAGCTTTTATTAGAAGTGTCCCAATTAAAAAGCTGTGTGAGTTAAAAATGGCTTCCATTCACAACAAGGATTCTAAATAAGAGGTAAGTTTGGTAAATCAGTTCCTCCCTGGCTCCTTGCCATTCACATCTTTTGGTTTTGAAATTCATTTCTTTGTGAGCATAAGGTGGTTGTTATGAGGTGTTTTCAAGCCTCTGACAGGGTTATTGTGCATGGTAGAAGGTGGTTGTTTTTGATCAATGTCTTCAAAGTCAAAGCTTGGAAAAATAATAGCTGCACATCAAAACCCAGTGCCATAATGCAGTTAACATTGGACTCTTTCAGGTGGCCCCAGGGAATGACTTAATTCTCATGTTAAGTTTTACCATAATTAGTCATTTATAACTGTGTAGTAAGGTTTATGTGAAGACATATAACTTGAAATTCATTATCAAATGGTGTTCAGAAAAAATCATTACCAGAAGAAAAATAAAAAAGCCTATCTATTTATTGATGTTTCTCTTCTCCACTTTTTCCAAATCTCTAATTGATTGCATTTCTCTCTTAAGATATCTTTTATTGGCATCTTAAGACATCTCTTATTTTTATAAGAATGCCCATGTTTAATTTTTTAGGCTGTTTATGCAATTATTTCGTGACATCCTGCCTAACAGATAAAGTTACTGACCTTAAACCTTTCTGATGTACCTTTTTTTAAATATTCTTAGTACTTTACCAAAAAGTCTTAAATATTTACAGTTGTGTTAGAGTTAGGGTGTTTTTATGTTATTGTTTTGAGTTACTCTATAACATGAAGTTATTGGTAGTATCTAAGAAAATAAAGCTATTCATATATGCATTAAAAGAGCACAATTGGCATGTTGTATTTGTCTACATATATAATTTATTAAAGAAACTATGGAATCATGGGTGTAAAATACACAATAAAAAGTCAAATAATTCATACTTAAAAGTTACATGTGCCGTATGTTTCTTTGATACTGAGGCACAATGGGGTGCATTAAGAAATTCATTAAGTCAATGAGAATAGCAGCTGGGCTCTATCAGAATATCTATTCACTCCACTTTTGAAATAGAAAAAACAGAAAAATAGTGGACACATTCCATTTCTTCTCAGGTTTGAACTGACTGTGTTAGCGTGGGATCAGTGCATTGCAAAATGCGAGTGCATCTTCTCATCCTCTGATTTGACAAACTCCGGTTTAATAGCCTTTGTTTATTTTTCCCAGTAAATGCAAAGATGTCTATCTCCTCTAACTTTTAAATTTTTGTCATTAAAACATTAAAGCTTTGCCAAAGTACCTAAGTAGTCCAGTAGAGCATGCCACAGACAAATTGAACCTGATAAATGACTTGGGCAATAAAGAAAGTCTGTATATGTCTGGTTTGATTTTATGGGCTTTAGAGTAAAATTTATGTCATAATAATATATATCACTCCACTAAAGCTTTGTATGAGTTGGAGAAAGGCATTGATTTTTTATTCTGTAAAATGTAGTTTTAGATGCTTTTTTAATGTCAGGAATTTTAAGAATCTAATGAAAGCCACGAAAAGCTGAAGATATGCACATATAAACAGAATTTTACATAGAATTTTAAGCCCACTTTGAGATTGAGAGCCATAAAATAAAGGATTCCTGAAGTCCCTTCCTGGTTTAAATTTCTAAAATTCTATCAGTACAAAACCTCCTAATTCATAAAGCACATGTGCAAAACTGAGACCAAGTCTTTGGGGCCTACTATGGATGGAATTCAACACAGCATAGAATGTTAGAGTTCAGAGTGTCCTTCGTATTGGTTAGTTTTCTCTGTTGATAGATTATAATTAATAATGTGCACATTTGTATTTTAATTAGAAAACCAATTGTCTGAAACAAAATGATAAAATAAGCCTGAAAAAAAGTAACACCTATCCATTTTCGCTGAATAAAAATAATTCATATTCTTGAATTCATAGTCTTCTTATATCATCTTTAGAATTCTCATTGAATTGAAAAATGTTTAACAACTAAAGAGACAAACAAGTGGGTTTTCCCCAGTTGGTGATCACTACACTGCAAATGTTGAACCCCTCAGAGATTATTCAAGTTTCCAGGTATCCATAATGAATCCAAAAGCACAAAGCTTCAATTCTAATGACAAAATCCACATTATTATCAATAATGGCTACAACCATTTGAAATCCTATAATCGGTATTATAATCTTATAATCAAATTCCAAGCTTCTCAGGGATTCTTTCTTAATGTTTTCTGTATCTGTAGAATTTAAAATAATCAATTGAATGGTATGAACTTTTAGACACTAATTATTACTAAATTATTTGAACTTGTGTATTTTAAAAAATATGTCCAATATCATTTTACCTGGGAGCAGTTTCTGCCTTGTTCAAATGCCCACTTACCTCTTCAACAAAATGAAAAGTCTATCAGGCTTCACACACTGGGCAGATGGAGAGACATGTCTTTATGTCAATAATTTCTGAGATTTGGTGGTTCTAAACAGAGGTATAGACTTTTGAAATTTGATTTGGGGTGAAAAGCAAGAGGAGACATTCTGATGGGGAAAAAAAAAACAGGTAGCCTCTCTTTACTATCTCTTTAATCTATTGCTTTTGACTGATTCCTTGCCGTAGGCCACCAACATGCTATCTTGTATCTTGCAAAGTCCTCCTTCAATGCTAGTATATCATTCCTTCTTACCTCTCTCCTTCATAGCCAAATCTCAGAAAGAGTTGTCTGTATACTCTGTCTCCACTTCCTTATCTGATATTACTCCCCACTCAAATCAAATAATTCTCTAATCCCTCTGTTCACCAATACATATTTGGTAAGGTCACCAATAACCACCATGCTGTTGGATCAAAGGACATTTTTAAGTCTTTATCTTGCTTGTTTTGAATATTCTCAGGAGAGTATTCAACACGACTGAGTACTTAGAATTTTCTCTTGACTTCCATGACATCATAATATTCTGGTTTTTTTCCTCCTACTTCTCTACTTCTCAATCTTATTTGCTCAATCCTTTTCTTTTCGTTTTTCATAAACCTGTCATAGTTCCTTTCTGTGGTTATGATTATTTAATGTCTGCCTCATCCCATAAGAATGGGAAACAGGACTGTTTTGTCTCCCACTGTGTTCTCAGTGCCCCAATCACCTAATAGATAGCCACTAAACATGAGTTAGTGAAATAAATGGAAAAGGCCTGGAAAAAATCAAGATGTGACAGTTTTCATGGGCATCGAGGGTCATTTTAGGGGACTATGGAAAAGCAGTTCATTTCACTGCAGAGTGCTTTAAGTGTATGTTCTTGGAAAAAACACCTTAAATTTACAACTATGTAGACTCTATTGATATAAAAGGGTATACATGGAAAATTTTAAAAACATAACATTAATTACTGCTACGTAATAATTGTATAGCAGCATATTTATTTAGCATTCTATCTGTGGTCAATTCAGACCCCCTGGGAAACAGACATCAAGACAGATTTAAAAGGGAAAGAAATCATTGGAGTAACACCTGTGAAGAATAAAGGGGAGCAGCAACAACAGTAGGTGGAAAAACGTCAGACCTATCTGATGCAGGTCTGCCACCTGCAAACAGAGAAAGGGAAGGAGGATTGAGTAGAAAGAGCCTTTGACTGTAGTGTAGCTCTGAGAAAGTCTCAGCCAGGCCAGTAGGGATCCTCGAGACTGCCTCAGGAATCCCGCTTTGAGCAGAAATGGCCTGACTCTGGTCATTTGCTGAGAAGCCTGGGGACAGTGTGAAGTCAGTGACTTTTGCGGTGGAGCCCTCCCTGCAGCAGGCTCTCTCTTAAAGGGAGAGCTGAGTAACACATTCTTGTGGCTTCGTCGGTCTGAAGATTTCTCTAAGTCACATTTAAATATGTGAAATGGGATAGTTTGTAACATTACCTTGTGGACAAGAGGTAAATTCTTAGAAGTGACCTCATAACTATCTGTCAAAATAGTTTATAAGCTTTTTTCAAAAATCACAAACATATATATAATAGTTCTTTTTATGGCAATGCAGGCTTTTTTCCTAAATTCTAAGAGTTCATTCAAAGGTTTGTGGAGCATCAGTGTGTCAAAAATTGGACTGAAACCCGGGGATACAGGCAGAATCTCTGCCCTCTCTGACTGATTCTTTCTCAAAGAATTCTTATACTCCATATTGAAATAGTAAGCTTCCTGTGCTATGAATTTAGCAATGAGTGTTTTAGACACTTTTATTTTTTAGTCAGTATGTCTGTTATTGTCCTTCTCAAACTACTATTTCGTTTTATGTTTAATATTGCTATTTAACTCTTCACTCTGTGTCTTCTCTTTGCCAAAAGCAAGATGGCTGTGTTAATTTTTATATAAATTTATCATTTATTTGTTTAAACAATAAACATTTATGAAATGTCTACTATATGCCAAAAATCATGCTTGGAGATATTTAGTTATAGGATCTTATTTAATCCCAGTATCGTTCCTATGATATAGTTACCATGCCTGCTGTTTTGAAGTAACAAAACAGATACAAAAAGTTGATATATGAATCCAGATTTGCCTCATGTCAAGATTCCTTTCTTTCTATTGGAACTGCATATTTGTTTAATTTTACTATGGAAGAAGGGCAACTTGAAGTTGTTCATGTATCATCAAATATGGAATCAAATATGCTAGAAGGCACACTTCAGTTAAAACCAAGGTGAAATTCTAGAACTAGAAAGGTATTCCTACTTCAAGTATCTTGGTCCTTTACCATTTGGTCCCAAATATCAAAATAATCTTTCTTAAACCAAGTATCCTGAACAAGGGTGTTCAGAGCTCACAGAAATTTCAACAAAGTGTGATGAATATTATGATAGCAGAATTATGATGTCTACCTGAATCTTTTGCTTTAGAACAATGAAATTCAATCCTTGTAAAATTCTATGGGAATAATATTAACACCCAAATAAAACTAATAGCAGCAGTCTCTTTCAACTATTACCATTTTGCAGATTTACTTAGAATGGTTTCAATTTAAATTCTAATTTTACACTCCATTAGTTTCAAAATGACTTATATTTTGGTCTGGACTAGTTAAAATGAAATCTGGCTGCCAAAATATCAGCCTATATTTATATATCTGCCTTTTTAATAGGTATATCTATTAAAAATTTTTCTATATCTATTAATATAATAATTTATATTATTTTATTTTAATTAAAAACTGGTATCTGATTTCTCAAAGGCTGAAGATCACATCCTCTTGCTCACTTTGCTTCTGAGTTCTTATTAACCTCCTCAGAATAAAACTACTTCAGTCTATGATCTCTGAAAATACACAGATTTACAGAACAGAGAGCAGTATCAATTAAAAAACAAAAACACAGTAACTAATCCTTTAGTGATTAAAAATAATAAATAGAGGCAGAATAGCTAGATTAACTGGGGTTAATAAATGTAGAATAATATTAATAGCTGTCTCTTAAGGTGCATAGGCCATTGATATCATAATTTTAGAGAAATAACTTTTAATTTTGCCACTTGTTTTCCATACCTATTGTAATTCTTCATTCTAATAACCATGATAAAAGGTAAGAATTATAAAGACTCTTCTCTCTGTGTAAACTTAAGCTTCTGAAGATAATCCCTTTTCCTCTGAAAGGTCAATGACAACTGTGGTTATTTTAGCAAATGGAGAAAAAAGTATTTAGATTAGAAGCATGATTTTCAATTGGCAATAACATAAGTCATAAAGACCAAGTTCAAACCCAAATATCATCCAACAATAGCATAAATTTAGCAAGTCTCTTAACTCCTCTCAACCTGTTTCCCTCCCATGTAAAAATGAGTATTGTACATGGGAATTAAATAAGATAATATATGTCAAAATACCTTGAGAAATGCCTGGCATATTTAAACATTCAAAAAATATGAGTTGGCTTAATTATGTCAACAGTACTAGTTATACTGTTCCTTCTGCAAAACTTTTCAAAACACAGACAATTTTTGCCATATTCTTTAAGATGATAAAAGTTTGGAAAAACTAGAAACATCAGTATTACAGAAGAGCATTACATGTAAACAAATAAAAAGTACTTTCAGAGGCTTCCAGTTTCCACTCATACGTGTATAGAGCTTGGAATTCATTGCTCTGTCTTAACAAATTAAAGAGCTGAACAAACTGAAAAATCGCCAGCGTCTTAGATCCATTAGAGAAGTGAAATCACAGAGCACACTGCTGCTCCCAAAATTGGAGAGACAGTCAGGCTGATACAGAGAATCACACTTACTAGAGAAGAAACTCTAGAGTAGAAACTTCCTTAGGAACCAGTGAAAGGATAGAAAAACCTGAATTCTAGGTTATGAATTGCTGGAGGCTCAATGTGCACAAGCCTGAGAGTTAAATACTCTAGAAGGTCACCACACTTTTGTATGTTTCACCTCTAAGATCTCTACCAAGTTCATACAAGGAATAGTTAACAAATTTCCTCTCTTGCTTTTGGCAGGGGGCTGAGGAAGATAGCTATTTTGAAACATGACAGAGCATTCTGTTCTTATTAACAAAGTCTGCCCTCAAGAAAAACTATTTTACCAGAGCCTAACCTGCTAAAGTTTTATCAAAACCTAAATAACCTGGGGGAAGAGGAATATGCAACTGCAGCCCCTCTAGTCATCTTATTCTACCTAAGAGGGGGGGAGAGGAAGGATGAGAAGCACTGGTGAAGTTCACAACCCAGGTACACAGGCTCACTGAAAGACAGACCTAAAAAAAGGACCATAGAACACTTCATCTTTCCCCACTCCTATTACCGCATTAATGAAGGCTACTTATTGAAGTTCCTTTTACCCAGTATGTCACATCTAACTTTAAACAATAAATCACAATACATACTACAAGACAAAAAACACATTTGAAGAAACAGAACAAACAATACAACCAGATACAGATATTGCAAGAATGTTGGAATTATGAGACTGGAAATTTAAAACAACTCTAGTTAATATGCTCTGGGCTCAAATGGAAAAAAAAAATAGGCAACATGAAAAAATGGATGTTAGCAGAGAGACGAAAATTCCAAGAAAGAATAAAAAACGAATACTAGACATCAAACACACTGTAGGAGTAATAAAGAATGTCTTGGATGGACTCATTAGTAGGCTGGACATGGCTGAGAAAAGAATCTCTGAATTTGGGGTCATGTCAATTTAAGCTTCCAAAACTGAAAAGCAAAGAAAAAGAAGACAAAACAAAATTTTTAAAAATAGAGCAGAAAATCCAGAATATCTAATAACTGTGGGACAACTACAAAAGGTATAACATAGAGGTAATTAGAATACCAGAAGGAGAAGAAAGAGAAAAGAAGTAGAAGAAATATTTGAAGCAATAATGACTGAGAATTCCCCAAATTAATATTAGACAACAAACCACAAACCCAGAAAGCTCAAAGAACACTAAGCAGAAAAAATTCCCCCCAAAACAAACTACACCTAGTTATATCATTTTAAAACTGCATAAAATTAGAAATAGAGCCAAGATGGCCAACTAGAGACACAGCTTGTTGGAATATTCTGACAGAAGAGTTGAGGGTTGGACTGAGTGATTGCTGCTTGGAGGAATGGACCACAGGAACAGACACCAGTGGAGTCCAGGGACACCACCAGGAGGAACTGTGCAGCTGAGAGAGAAGAGGATAAAAAAGAGAAATCTGCAGTGTGAACGAATTCCAGGGAGTTCTGGATCCCAGGGGAAGGGGAAGTGGTCTTTCCCCTCCCCACCTGGGTGCCTTAGAGTGCCTCAAACCAGCAAGGGAACACAGGGCTCTCAACCCGTGGGGGAGTGCCATGAGGGACCAGAGAGCCAGCATCCTTACATCTGGGTGACTCCTCCTCTGCACCTCCTCCACTCCTGGTGTCCTAGAAAGTAATTTTGGCTCAAGCCGGCTAGTAGCCATGTGGCCACACCCTTCCCATAACAACTGCCAAAGTGCTTTGCACTGGGAGACTTGGCTCCCTTTAACCGGGGCACATTCCCAGCCAAACCTGCCTTAGAGAGTGTAGCCTCAGCAATGGCGGCTCAGAGGGAAGGGCGGGACCCAGTGCCCCCCACCCCACCACACACACACAAGCCAGGAGTTCCCACCTCAGCCAGTGGGAAAACAGGAAAACCGCAGTTTGATATCTTCCTGCCCACAGGTGTTTGGCACTGTTCACCTACTGACACCACAGTCAGTGGGACAGGGAGACATAGCAGAGAGGTCCTGATTCCAGGGTTAGGTAGCAAGAGATAGCCCTTACCCATCAGGAGGGTGTGGAGGAGCACAGGAGAGCAGGGAACTGTAAGCATGCCCCATCCCCACTCGCTGGAGAACGGCCATACTGGAGTAGGCTGCCGCACTGATACTGAATTTGCATAAATACTGGATCACATGACAACTGAATGCCTTGGGCGTGGCAGGCGGAATCAGAGCAGCTGCCTCCCCGACCACTCACTTCAGCAGTGCAGCTTGATCCAAGAGTTTCTTGAGCCGACACTATTCCCCTGGTGGGGACATACCCCTGACGGAGACATGTGGGGTTAGAGAGGCCCACCTGCCTCCCCGTGGGGACTAGTGACAGAAAAAGTGTGCATAATTGGAGATCCTCCATCCACCAGTGTCACGTAGAGATGCATGCCAGCGGGTCAGACACATGAACTGTGGGGTAGCGAAAGAACCCATTTTGAGCAGAGAGGGAACACGTGGATTGATCAGAAGGGAATGTGCCCAGGCTTGTGGATAGGAAGGGAAAAAGCCTTGCTAGGGGCTTCAGCAATCACAGGATTAGGCCCCTGCTGTCAGGAGCCACACTCCAAGCTTGGAGAGATATCCATGAACTCCGTATCAGCAGCTCCCCCGCAGCTCCCCCTAGTGGCCACTAAGCAACCTCTGCGTCCCGTAGAGGCTCAGCAAAGTTCCACAACCAAGGTTCAACTATGCTTTATTGCATGGAGTCTGCAGATATATTGTTTTCTTCATATTTAATAATGCTTTAAAATATTCTTCTGAATCAATACTTCGGTTCCATAAAAAATACACTAGTATTTGTTTATGAAAGTTGCCCGTGTCCCTTGTACCAATCACAAAAGATAATAGTTTCTCCTTTTTTCTCTAATGGAACAATGTGACACTTCATTACCTTTGTGTTTCATTATGCATATGTCTCTTGCTCTGTGATACTAGTCACTTGCACAGACTTCAGAGTACATGTCTCCCCAGACCAAAAAGAAAGATTAGCATGACCTGCCAAATTTATTACACCTACCTGTACAATTTTTAAAATGTGTTTTACAAAAAGAATGTTAAGCAGATTAAAATTAAGCAATACTATATTGAAATCCATGAAAGGAATTAAAATTGATAAATGTAGTATCCACAGTGGGAGGTGAGAATGGCTATAGACATAGAAAGGCACAGAGTCATTAGTGACTTTTTGATTTGAACGTCTTACTGCTAGCCAGTTTTCCTAATTCTGTTGCCGTCTTACAGCTAATACTTTATCCATTGGCATTATTGATATTAATCATAAATGTAACTCCACTGCGTTCCTTGGCTACTTATGTAATTTGAAGTTTTGCAGTCACTTATGTGTAACGAGCCAGCTGAGTTTGATTTCTGGCTCCACCATTTATGATGGGACATCTGTCAAGTTGCCTAATCTATTCAATTATCAATTTCCTCAATTTCAAGATAAGGATAAAGTAGTAGTTTCTTCATTGAGTGTGTTTGTGAAGATTAAATAAGATAATTTAATAAATGTCTTATATTACTGTCTCTTAAAGCAAAAAAAAAATGCAAGTCTTTACACTTGGTGACTGAATTCTTAAAGAGATATTCCCCCCAAAATCATAAGGTAGGAATGACTTCCTTTGATTCTTCAGGAGTAATGGATTGGCATACAATTTGCCTTGCAGGAACTTCTGTGAGTCAGCCCTTATTTCATCAGCCTTCAAACTATTTTTATGCCTAATGTGACAGATTTTTCATAAATTCCCACAAAACTCTCTAGAGATCTTTTCGGCCAGCTAACTCTCTTTTTATTCCACTTGCTCTTATCTGACTCATCTTTAATCAGCTTTACCCAGTACTTGAAAACTGATCATAATTGAATTTTAAAAATTTAGAAATCAAAGAGGAACCAAACAGGAAGGGAGTCTGAAAAAAAAGTGCTAAATGGAAACTGTAGGGAATATTTCAGGCTGATATTTTACAATTTGTTTACTGCTACTGATTTGCTGGTGATGGTGATTTGAAGAACATAAATAGATCCAATTGAAAGAGAACACCTGTCCGCTAACATCAGACATCCAAAAGCTATTGAGGCTAGTTTTCTTTATTGTATTTAATTCTATAACATAAAACAGGGATTGTTAACTTTTTTTTTTTACAGAGAAAAAATTGCATTTTTAATACTGAGTCATAATAGTATAAAGAGGAAACAAAGCCTATTCCAGTGAATGACCAATGACTGACCACATTTAATTTTTTTTTTCTTTTTTTTTATTGGGAGAAAACTACAAAGCATTTACAATACAATGTTTACAGTCACAATTTGTAGTGAGCTGATTTCCCAAAATATATTACCACTCAAGTTGACTTATCTTGTTACATTTTATGAAGTATTTTTAATTTAAAACACCAGTCACTTAT